>JAJOOO010017615.1:0-12527 GCA_029582685.1 Solanum piurae
GTGAAACAAATAACTAATTGTTGTTGAGTAACAAGTGAGCAAGGTTCGAACTTTGTTGTTATCAATGAGAGAGAGAAACTAGGTGTATGTGTTCCCCATAAGCTCTAAATGTGGAAATCCTATTAATAGTAACCATTTCCTAGTGTATCACATACAAAGTGGTAAGATATGTATCCCTAAGTGCTTGGTCTACCAAATAAGGAATTTCACTCCGCACCTTAGTCCGGCTACGTGTGTATATTTTACTAACCCTTCCCTTTACCTCAGATTAGACATCACATCAATGTATGGCTTAGTTTTCACCCTCACACCAATTGACATTAGACTATTAGATAGTATCACACTAAATCTATGTTGAAAATTATTTTCTTATTAACAACCTCCTTGGTCCGGCAAGTATCAACAAGGCGAGTTCTAACATTGGCTACTGTTAAAAAGACTTCTAAACGAAAGAAGTACCAATACATGCATCAACACTAGTCAAGAATTACGTAGTTATTATTCATACGTTGTTAATTGTTCATAGTTCCCACAACCCTAGTTGTGGATTTAGCTACTCATGCTTGAAAGAACACAATTCATAATTGTAGAACAAGAATTCATCAACTTACGTATTGAGTAGAAGAAACCCATAATTTCCAATTGAAATTCAATGCCAAAAATTTATAAACCGAAATTAGGAAATCAAATTGCCAAAGTTTGCAAGTTAATTCCCAAGAAAATACCAAGAACTAAAAGTATACAATGGTGTCTAACCCCAAAAATGAGGTTTACATACCCTATTTATAGAAACACTTGTCCTAAACAAATAGGAAATAAAATTGTTGGACGCTGCTTCGATTGACGAGACTGACCTATGGACCGGGGTAAGACCTACGGTCCGTAGGTCCCTTCCGTAACTTGATACTTGGAACTTTTTCCACAGAGGCTGGAACCTTCAACTCTCAGATGTAAACAACTGGTGTGCAGCACGAACCGTAGGTCGTGGGTTCCCTTCCGTGGCTCCACACTTAGAACTTTTCATCAGGTGCTGGAACTTCAACTCCCAATGATCATTGATGGATGTGCAGGACGGCCCATGGGTCGACCTACGGTCCGACACTCCCCTCCGTAGTTCCACACTTATTCATACTTCACTGATGATCATTCCATGCCTACCCATGACGGACCGTGACTGGACCTACGGTCCGTAGGTCACCTCCGTGGGTGGCTCATTTTGCAGAATTTCAGTTGTCATAGCTCTCAACCTCGTCCAAGCCTATTTCCTGCAAATATAACTTAATAAACATTAGTTCTAATACAAAATGGCCCTAGACACACACAACTTTTAAGTGAAATGTATTAAAAATACCGTAAACTCACGGTATATCAACACCCTCAACTTAAATTTGTTGTTTATCCTTAAGCAACGCACTAAGACTATAAATGACACATGTGTAGAAGCAGACATTCAAACTCAAGTAATCACATGGCTTTCTATCCCGACACCCTTTTCTAGCGCAAATCTTTTCTCTTAGACTCAACAAGCTAACTCATGCGGATCAAGATATGACAAAAATTGACCAATAGACACAAAACATACACTTTTTCACAATCACCAAGGTACCAACTTTCCAAAAATGTAACTAGTGCCCTCACTTCAAACAAAATCCTTTCCACACAGAAGATATGAATTTTGAGTTTTAGGATTCATGCAACACTCACGCTCAAAAGTGACTTCAAGTACTGTTAATGCTCAATGCCATAGGCTTGCCCTTATTTTCACTGCTTAGACTCTCCAAACTATTTGCTAGGATCACTATAGGACTTTCTTAGCTTGTAACATAGACTCAGGGTTAGGTGTGGTACATTTGGGTACTTTCTAGTTACTTTCTGCCCTCCTTGACATTACATTGGATTTTTACCTCTTTATCGACCTATTTTTGGCATCCTTACATTTTACTTTCTTTCCCTTAATTTTGTTCAACATGGATGTGACTTTTGGCTTTGTGGCTCTTATTTTTCACTTTCCTCTTTTTCTTTCACTTTATTTTTCTTTATTTTTTTCAGCACTTTTATTTATCATCTTTTTGCTACTTTTGCACAAAGTCACATCCTCTTCTACCTTTTCTTCTTCTCTTTTCAACACCAAACTCTTTTCATAGCCTTTTTTTTGTTTCCTCTTTCATAGCCACCCTCAACTTATGGATTTTGCATTAGTTGAGGTGCACAATGTCCGATGTCAGACCAGGGCCAAGATCAAGGTAACTTTTGGCTTCGCCACCCTCAACTTAGGATTTTGGCCTAAGTCAAGGTGCACATGTCCAAGGAAGGACAGGGGCCAAGACAATGATTTTAGGGAAGGTTAGTTTGGTGAATAAAAAGAAATGGTCTATTTAAGGCTCAATTAATTGGATCAAAGAGAACATTGATTTCATTTGGTCAGATCATTTTAGGTTTAAGTGGACTAATTTGAACAAGGGCCTATGATCACTTCCCAACTTCTAGCCTAGATCATCTTAGCAGGACCAATGGGGCAAGTTCTAGATTGGCACAATTGTCTTAACATTCAACTTTCTCACACACTCTTGGGACATTGTTTCATTATCAGATTATCAGATTACCCAATTCAAGTTTTAGCTCAAATCATGATGTCAAATCAATTCTTATCGTGTCACATTGATATCCGACACATACAACTCATCAAGACTACAGATCTAGCACAATTCAACATTTTTGGACAGGGATCGTTTTTCTCATGCTTTTCATGTCACCATGCTTTCATTTTTCTACTTACTCCTACACATACATTCCTAAACATGTTGGTTCAACAGAAATTAAAACAGTCTCTTGGGGGAAAAGAACACAGACAAGAAAACCCCAACAGAGGACTATGAGTTGGGTTACTCACACTTCACCCTATCACTCACAATACATTTACCCCACCCCCAACAAAATAGAATGTAATTGTCCAAAATGCACTAAAAAAGTAAAAACATAAAGGATAGGGTGAAGCAAACCTGTGACGCATAGCACCAAAGACCTCTCAACAATCGGGAGGTTTTGGTTTCCCAGAGCCTGCTGGATCAACAGTCAGGTCATCCTCAGTAGTGCCCGCATCTACCAACCTATCACCCTCATTAGTGCTAACATCAACTCTCGCCGCACCATCAGTACTGCTCATGTTGCTAGAGGCACCAACACCTACCTCCCTAGTCCGCTGCTGGTGCATCTCATCATCTCCTAGGGATGCCCTCCAGGCCACCTCAAACTCCTGTCACTCCCTCTTGCGAGCTCTCCAACCTCGGTGTCATCAAAAGTCTGACCAAAGCGGGGGCTCTTTCTAGCATGACCAGAAGAATCAGGCGGCAGCATCTCATCTCTGAATAATACATCCAACACTGTATTATCATGCGGTGCCGTGGGGGCAGACTCAGGCTCAGTCTCTAGTGGAGGTAGTAGTCTAGTGGAATCCTTATGGAGGTTCTCTATCTCCTTCGGGAGAGTGGTCAAATCAACTTTCTGGGTTGGCCTCTCTAGAACTCTCAACTCAAAGGCATCTAGGCGCTTATGAACGACCTGGACCTTTTGGTCCATTATGTGCTCCACTTCCTGCTTCATCATAGTCGTGGACTCCTCTATCGCACGCTGCATCCAAGGTCTCACATGTTGCAGTAGGCAAGCCATCTGGGCCTCCAGCTTCTGGACACGAGCTAAGGGCACAACAACAGACCTTGAGGAGGGAGTGGATCTGGAGAAGCTAGGGGCGCCTGACTAGCATCTGGAGATGGGGAAGCCGAGGCATCCTTAGTGGTGGCTGGAGGGGCAGGCTCCTCAACCTACGGCTCTCTGCGAGGTGCAGCTACATTGGCCTCATACCGAATCAGGCCGATATCCAGAGTCTTGGTCGCCTGAAGTAGCTTGTCACAATGCCAAACCAGTGCTCTAGCATCCCTGCATAGCTACAAAAATGAGGCATGGAAAGGGTAAGGTGGTGGTGGCCTTGAAAGCCCTCTCGTGTATCTCCGCAATTAGCATGCGGGCAAAGTCCATCTCCAACCCAGCAACTAAGGTTTCAACCATAATCGTGAGGTCTCATGTGAGTACATTATTTTCCTGAGTAGGAGAGACACCTAGTTCCGCACCAATAACCAGAAGAATTTGGCCACAAAAGTCAGAGTGGCCTTCATCATACCCAAGATCGCGGTGCTGACCCACTCGACGCGCTCTCTGTCTGTAGCAAGGTGATGGGCTAACTAGCGCAATAGAGTCTCCCTCTGATCTACATTCCTCTGGAATGCCCCGCTCTGAATAATGTCCCAGCGATAGTCGAACTTGGCCGTATTGATTGGTATAGTGTGGCCCGGGTCGTAGAGGAACCTGCGGTTGGTGGTCTAGGATATATCAACAGAAAACCCATGCACTAGTGTAGCCTTTAGTGGAGGCTTGTCCCGTCTGTCAATCGAACCTCTGAGGGTGGCTGCGTAGGAAGCATAGAACTCCGTGACTATCTACTCACTGAAGGACCCTGGGCTACAGGAAATCTAATCTCACTTGTTCCTCTAGAAGATATCATAGATGACAGCCGTGGTGTGGAGTCTTCCTGTGAGAACCCGTCGCTCCTCAGTGACCAGTCGAGCCATCTTCTCCCTCTCATTCAGCATGCGGTAGTCTCTGTATATATGAAACTGACCGCTTACACACAACTACTTGACTCGTTCGGATTTGTTGGAGGCTTGGAACTAGGAGGTACGGGGATATCACTTGCACTATCAGCCTCAGAGGATGAGGCATTGGTGTCATTAGAACTGGAGCCAGATGCGGAGCCGGAGCTAGAAGCGAACTCAGAGCCAGCCGGTGAACCGAAAGGTGTATCCCTCTCATCAGACTAGGGGGCGGTGACCACATCGGAAATCACCTGCCGAGTTTGATTCCGTATAGTTCGTGGTGTAGTGGGAGATGTCCTAGTAGTAGGTGGGACATATGCAGGGTCAGTCTCCGCATCATTATCCTCATCAATCAGCCGAAAAGTTGTTGCCACTAATTTTGACTTCCCCTTGGCAGCGTAGGTCAGAGCTTTATTGGGAGCCATGGTACATGTGGAGGATTAGCTAGTACCAAAACAAACCAATAACACACTCAAAAAAATTTAGAACAAGGAATGAGACAAAACAAAAAGTGAAAAATGGTTGGACAGTAGCAGCAGTGACACACTTACGGTGGGTACCTACGGTCTGTGGATGGACCTACAGCCCATGGGTCCCCTTCGTAGGTCAGAGTCTCCCGAAGTTGGGTCTCTGATGGGAACCATGGATGTGCAGCACGGTTCATCGATGGAACGACGGGCCGTAGTCCACCTCTGTGGTTCCATACTTGGTGATTAATTCAGGTGGAACAGACCCACAGACCCGACCTATGGTCCGTAGGTTGACCTACGGTCCGTGGACGGGGTCTCGTGGGTTATGTTTGTGCTAGGTATCAGACTGCCTCATTTTTGCAATAAATTAACCCATCAACCTAAGTTTAATCATGCATTTCAACACAATATGTGGTAGTTTGTCATCCTTAGGGTTCCAATTATACACAACTTTGAATTTTAACATACCGAACTAGGAACCCTAAATCGAAACTTCCATTTAGACCTTTTACTCTGATTCTGTTAGTTTTAATAGATTACACACTCACATACCATCATACCAAGGCTTATTGGAGCATACAATTCAACAAACAAACACAAGATTATCAACCCAAGGTCAAGTGCATTGTTGTGATTTCAAAAGGAAACAAAGAACAATTTCAAAGTTCAGGAGAAATCGACATACCTTACAAGTATTCAACAATGGTGAGTGTGTGATACAAGAAGTCCTAGATACTTTTTACAAGCCTTTCACACCGAACCCAGACAATGGAATCGTTGGGGAAGTGGGGATGAGGAATATGGAAGAGGGAAGAATGATATGGGAATTTGGGGAAATGAATGGGGATTGATCTGTGGGATTTGGGAGTTAAATGGATTGATTTTGGGAAAGGAAAGGTTGAGAAACGCTTGGGAGGGAGTTTTGAACGTGGGGGATGAATAAAAAATGAAAGATTTTATTTTAAAAGGTGTCCGGGTTGGGTTGGGCAAACCCTAGATTTTGGACCCACGAGACCCCGTCTACGGGCAGTGGGTCGACCTACGGATTGTAGGTCCAGTCCGTAAGTCACTCTTACACTTAGAAGTTTGGAGGAGTTACCTGGGGGTCTACAGACACCATTCACGGTCCGTGGATTGACCCACAGACCATCGATGGGGTCCGTAGACCTCTGCACAGCCTATTTTCTACAAATTCAGATGTTCGTCCATGCACATGTAGCAATCATGAGGTCTTTCTTTTTACATATTCTGGACACTTTTTAGAAACGAACCCTATTCTATATCTAACCAACACTAATACAAAACTGAAACACCTATCTAAAGAATTATAGAAATTAAAATAAAAGAAGAAAACTCCTAATTCAAAAAGAAAAACCTATAGTTGGCTAGATTGTACATCTTGGGTTGCCTCCCAAGCAGCGCTTGATTTAACGCCGCGACACGACGCAGGCCCCTTGATTACTCAGACTTCATCAAGGTAGTAGGCCTCAATCACTTCTTGCACACTCTCCTCTTTTCCAATGTCTTCCTTTCCGTAGACCTTGATCCTTTGCCCGTTCACCTTGAACCTTGTTCTCTCCTTATTCTCGAGCTCGACCGCTCCATGTGGGAACACTTCAGTGACTATGAATGGCCTAGTCAACTTGGACTTGAGCTTGCCAGGAAACAAGCACAACCTTGAGTTGATAGAAGCACCAGATCACCCACAACAAATTCACTCTTTTCAATCTTTTGATCATGATACTTCCTCATCTTCTCCGTGTACAAGGCTGAACTTTCATAAGCTTTTAGGCGAAACTCATCAAGCTCATTCATGTCATTCACTCTTTGACGTGATGCAGCGCCCCAATCCAAATTCAACTTCTTTAGCGCCCACATAGCCTTATGCTCTAGCTCTACCGACAAATGGAAGGACTTACCATATACAAGTTGGTAGGGGGACATATATATGGGAGTCTTAAATGCGGTGCGATAGGCCCATAGAGCATCATCAAGCCTCCTTGACCAATCAGTTCTATTTGCATTCATAGTCTTAGCAAGGATTTATTTTATCTCTCTATTGGACATTTCAACTTGCCCACTAGACTGCGGATGGTAAGGAGTGGCAACATTGTGACGGACTCCATATTTTTCTAGCAGCGCCTTGAATAACTTATTACAAAAGTGGGAACCTCCATCGCTAATAATCGCCCTAGGTGTACCAAATCTGGAGTGACACTTTTACCTTCATTATTTGAAAGCGCAATTGCTTCCACCCATTTCGACACATAATCAACCGCAATAAGAATATACTTCATCCCATGTGAACTCACAAATGGGCCCACAAAATCAATGCCCCACACATCAAACAATTCAATCATCAAAATCGTATTCATAGGTAGCTCTTGCCTCTTTGAAATTCCTCCTTCTCTTTCGCAACGATCACAAGACTTGGAGAAATCATGAGCATCTTGGTGGATGGTAGGCCAATAATACCCACATTGCAAAATTTTATGCACAGTCTGAATACCACTATGATGCCCACCAACAGGAGAAGAATGACGTGCCTCTAGTATACTTATCATCTCAACCTTGGGCATACATCAATGAATAATCCCATCAGCACAAATACGGAACAAATAAGGCTCATCCCAAAAGAACTTCTTCACATCATGCATAAACTTTTTCCTTTGGTGAAAAGACAAATCCGATAGAACCAGATCACTTGCCAAGTAGTTAGCAAAGTTTGAAAACCAAGGAATTAGATCATGAGAAGCAACTAATACTTGTTCGTCTGGAAAAGCATCATCAATTTCAGCCCCATTTCCTAGCTTGAGCATAGCTTCTTTCTCTAATCTGGACAAGTGATTGGTAACTTGATTTTCTGTCCCCTTTTTTATCTTTCACCTCAAAATCAAACTCTTGCAGCAACAACACCCATCTAATCAACCTCAGTTTTGCATCCTTCTTAGCCATCAAATACCTCAATGTAGAATGGTCAGTATGTACTATGACCTTAGTACCAAGCAAGTAGGATCAAAATTTCTCGAATGTGAAAACCACAGAAAGGAGTTCATGTTCAATCACTGTATAGTTATTTTGAGCCACATTTAGAGCTTTGCTGGCATAGGAAATAGTATGAAGAATCTTCTCTCGCCTCTGTCTTAATACCACACCAAGTGCCACTCCACTCGCATCACACATCACATCAAACAATTTCCCCTAATCCGATGAAATAATGATAGGTTCGGAAACTAGCTTTTCTTTCAACTCTACAAATGCTCTCAGACATGCATCATCAAAATCAAACTTACACTCCTTTTCGAGCAATTTGCACAATGGGTGTGCAATTTTGGAAAAATCCTTGATAAACCTCCTATAAAAGCCTGCATGCCCAAGAAAACTTCTAACACCTTTAACAGAGATAGGTGGTGGAAGCTTTTCTATTACCTTGACTTTCGCTCTATCAACCTCAATACCCTTCTCAGAAATCCGATAACCAAGAACAATTCCTTCTTTCACCATGAAGTGGCACTTTTCCTAATTGAGCAAAAGATTGCACTCTTCACACCGTCTAAGTACCTCGGCCAAATGATCCAAACAACCATTAAATGAGTGACCTACCACAGAGAAATCATCCACAAATACCATAATAGTGTCCTCCACCATATCAGAAAATATCGATATCATGCAATGCTGGAAGGTCGCTGGAGCATTACAAAACCCAAATGGCATTCGTTTGAAGGCGAAAGTCCCATAAGGGCAAGTGAATGTGGTCTTCTCTTGGTCTTTCGGAGCTATGGAGATCTGATTGTAGCCCGAATAACCATCAAGAAAGCAATACCAACTCTTACCAGCAAGGCGGTCTAACATCTGATCCATGAACGACATAGGAAAGTGATCATTTTCTGTCCAAGCATTAAATTTCTGGTAGTCCATGCATACTCTCCATCGAGTAACTGGCCGCATCAGAACGAGCTCATTTTTTGCATTAGGAACCACTGTAATCCCATCTTTCTTGGGCACACACTGAACATGACAAACCCAACTACTATCTGCAATGGGATAAATGACTTCAGCATCCAACCACTTGATGATTTCCTTTTTCACTACCTCTTGCATAGGAGAATTTAGTCTCCTTTGGGCTCAATACTAGGCTTGTGATCCGATATGAGTTGGATTTTATGAGAAAAAATGCCAGGAGGAATCCCAATAATGTCCACAATAGTCCACCCAATAGCCGTTTGAACCTCTTCAACTCAGAAACCAAAGCATCAACTTGTTCCGTATTCAAATTGGCCACTATGATGACTGGTAAAGTACCATCTCTCCCTAAGAATACATACCTCATATGTGATGGTAGAGCCTTAAGTTCCAATTTTGGAGCCTCTTCAACATACAATTTTACGGGTGGAGAGTCACAATTCTTCACATCTAACTCCAATTTCTTTGGTTTGGAATGGAATTTGAACCTATCAAGTGCGGCAACTAACTCATCATAGTCTTCATTACCATCACCCTCAAAATTTATCATTATCTTTGCAAGTGCATCAACACCCAACCGTTCTTCAATAGACACATCAGAACCTAGCTCCATAATATGAGTCACCACTGACACTAACTTGAGATAACTTTCCTGTTTCATGGACCTATAGATATTAAAATTTACCTCTTCACTATTCAATCGGAACTTCATCTGCCCTTTCTCCATATCGACCAAGGTGCGCCCAGTAGCAAGGAATGGTCTCCCTAAGATGATGGGAACCTCAAAATCAACCTCACAGCCAAGTATCACAAAATCCACTGGAAAAACACAAGCACATCTTGTAGAATACCTATGGGCCTCTTTAAAGTTCTATAGGCCATGAGTAGTCGCATCGCAGTCAGTTTTAGAGGCCCTAAACTCAACTTCTTGTAAATAGACAATGACATCATATAATTACTAGCACCCAAATCACACAACGCCTTCACAAAATGCAATAACCCAATGGTACAAGGAATAGTGAAAGCACCGTGATCTTTTTTCTACTGCACAAGTGACCTAGTAGCAATAGCACTGCAATCTTGCAACCTATCATCATCTTCAAAACTAACAGCCCTTTTCTTAGTCACCAAATCATTCATAAACTTCATATACCAAGGCATATGCTCCAAAGCCTCGATCAATGGTACACTGATGGAAAGTTATTTCAACATAGTAATAAACCTGCAGTATTTCCCTTCTTCATTCTTCTTTGCCAACGTCTGTGGGAATGGAGGTAGAGGTCTAGGCATAGGGACAACTTTTTGGGTTATCTCTGCTTCCTTCTCTGTAGCATTCTTGAACTCTCCAGAAACCTAAATATCATCATCATCTTTCTCAACCACAATTTCAACCTCAGATAGCATAGGTGGATCAATGGTCTGCTTACCCCCTCGAGTAGTGACTGTCATACAATGCCCATCATTCTTCAAATTTAGGATGGTGTTGTTAGGAAGTGTGTCAGGCTGACGTGGGTTTACTGTAGTGGATAACTGATTCATCTGTTGCTCGAGTTGCTTAATCGACACTGCATGGGCATCAACTTTTTAACTGATTCCAGACAAGTCATTCCGCATCTCCTTCACATTCTCATCAGTCGAATCGAACCTCTTCATCATCTTCTGCATCATATCCTCAATACGTGACATACTACCCCCAGCTTCCCTATTGTCAGATTCCCAATTTGAAGGAGGAACATAAGGACCAACCCTATCGTTTATGTTTCCATAGAAATTCCAGTTATAGTTGTTGTCGCGATTGTAGTTCCCATCCCGAACATACTGACCCTCTCATTTGTAGTTTCCATAGTTCCGAACTTGGTTTCCTTTCCCTTGGCGCCAATTATCCGAGTTGGAACCTTGGGGATTGGCTCAGAAACCCCCCATCTGATCATTCACCAAGTAAGCATCTTCCTCAAATAGCATTCCTCAACCGATGGTGGTGGAGTCCTAGTCAAATAATTCACTCCATTTACCTTTTCTGGACCTCCGCTTACATGCTTCAATACCAACCCAAGTTCTGTCCTTATCTGAGCCATCTCCTCATGAATGTCATCCGCAGATTGACTAGGTGCATATTGAACTACAAAAGTGCTTCTTCCAGTGTCTGACTTTCGAGTGCTTCATGCTTTATTGTTTCAGGAAATCTTCTCCAGTTTCTCAGTGATCTCGTCAAAAGTGCACTCACCACATGATCCTCGAGAGATAGTATCAAGCACAACCTTACCATTGTCATCTTGACCTCTGTATAAATACTCCTTCAGTGACTCATCATCAATCCGGTAGTTCGGAACACTTCTTATGAATGCAGTGAGCCTGTCCCACAAACTACTCATAGACTCTCCAGGTAGTGCCACGAATTTGTTGAGTTTATCTTTGTGGTTCAGCTTCTTTGATAACGGAAAGTACTTGGCCATGAACACCTTATGCAATTGATCCCATATATGAATCGAGTTGTACAGAAGCTCAAAAAACCATACAGTAGCATCACCGGTCAAAGATAGAGGGAAGACTCTCAACCCTATGACGTTCATATCCAACTATGGTCGCCCCATACAACTCTTACAAACACGCAATCTTGGTTCTGGTGGATCATGCACCCTCAATGCATCTACAAGTAGATTATCACTATGAACCTGAGCATTCTCATTATTCACATGTTCCTCAGGCTCCTCTATGAGTGGATTATCACGGACCCCTTGATTATTCATCTTTCTAAAAGTTTTTCTCAACTCTGGATCGTATGGGGTCAATGGTTCGCCTTGACTCCATGTACTTGGCATACACTAGAGTGGAAACCTGAAGAAGACAAAAACAAGAGAAAAAGTAAAATTAGGAAATAATTGACTAAAGTTTAATAATGTAGTTAAACTTAATCTAAAAGCCTTATTCCCTGGCAGAGGCGCCAAAATTTGATACGCTCAAATTACACCTCCCTAAAGAAGTATAACGATCGTTGTCAAATAAAGAACCCAACTTGTAGGTTGGGGTCAATCCCACGAGGAATATGGTTTATACTTAAACTTAACTCACTATTATATCCATTTAGTCAAGTTATTTCCGAGACAAGAAAGTAAAAGGGAGGGGGGTTTGTTGTTAAGTAACAAGTGAGCAAGATTCGAACTTTGTTGTTATCAATGAGAGAGAGAAACTAGGGTGTATGTGTTCCCCATAAGCTCTTAACACGGTAATCCTAATAATAGTAATTCTTTCCTAGTGTATCACATGCAAACTGGTAAGATATGTATCCCTAAGTGTTTGGTCCGCCAAATAGGGAATTTCACTCCGCACCTTGGTCCGGCTACGTGTGTATAATTTACTAACCCTTACCTTTACTTCAAATTAGACATCACATCAATGTATGGCTCAGTTTTCACCCTCGCACCAATTGACAGTAGACTATTAGATAGTA
>JAJOOO010017617.1:0-11915 GCA_029582685.1 Solanum piurae
CTTTTCTGCATCTCTTTCAGCTGTCTCTTTACTTCCGCGCCTGAACATCTTTCCTGCAAAATATGATAAAAACACATAAAAACCAATACTAAAAGGCCCTAGACACACACATCTTGTAAGTGAAATGTATTAGAAATACCGTAAACTCACGGTATATCAGTTGTGCATTGAGTATGAGTTGCCTATTTGATTTCATGAGATGAGTTGATGAACATACTTTAGTATGGTTTTCAAAGTAATTGATATTGGCTCCATGATATTGTGTTGAGAATGTTTTTAGTGGAGAAGGTAGTTCCTCCTATGAATATGAGAAATATCGAGTTTCATGCAAAATGGTTTGTTAGATGTAGTTTCTATTTCCTCGTTTTAAATTTATTAGGTTTTAAACAGAGTTGAAGTTTCCTCCTTTGAATTGCGCATTATTTGGATGTTGCATGCATAATGGGCTGCTAGTCTTGAGTCTTTATCTCCGTAAGGATTCTAGATCATCATTCAAGGACGAAGGTTCCCAAGGGGGAGATATTGTAACACCCCGAAAGCTAGTAGGCTAAACTAGAGCTAAACGTGTGGGTCAACGTCAAGGAAAATGGGAAAGGGCCTATCATATATTGGAAATAGTTGAAGGAAAACACTTATGTTGCCTTGACCCACTTGGCGATGGGCAGTACCATCGCAAAAGTGATTTGGCGGTTAGCCAAGTGGAGCTAAAGTCTCCCTTTGGAATATTTAGGGGGCCAAGATTCTGCAAAATTGGGCGAGCGTGGTCGGGGCTCGCCAATTCTGTTGGCTGATATACCATGAGTTTATGGTATTTTTAATACATTTCACTTAAGAGTTTTGTGTTTAGGGACATTTTGTATTATAATTAATGTTTTTTGTGTTATATTTGCAGGAAATAGGCTTGGACGAGGTTGAGAGAGACAACAACTGAATTTCTACAGAAGGTGTCACCTATGGAGGTGACCTATGGACCATAGGTCCAGTCACGCTCCGTAGGTTTGTGGCGTAGATGGAGCATCAGGGAAGTCTTGACCAAGTGTGGAACCATGGTTGCCATTGACGGACCGTTGGTTGACCTACGGGCCGTCCTGCATGTTCGTCATTTGTATCAGAAAGTCTGAGTTCCAGTACCTGATGAAAAGTTCTAAGTGTGGAGCCACGAGAGGGGACCCACAGACCATAGGTCAACCTATGGTCCGTTCTGCAGGTCCGTCGTTTGCATCAGAAAGTTGAAGGTTCCAACCTCAGTGGAAAAAGTCTAAGTCTTGGGCTATGGAAGGGACCTACGGACCGTAGGTCGATCCACGGTCCGTAGGTCAGTCTCGTTGATTGAAGCCGCGTCCAGCAATTTATTTTCTTATTTCGTTTCCTTTTTGTTTGGGACTATGTTTTCTATAAATAGGGTATGTAAACCTCGTTTTTGGGGGTTAGCCACTATTGTTTAACTTTAGTTCTTGGTGTTTTCTTGGAAATTAACTTACAAACTCTAGCAATTTGATTTCCTAATATCGGTTTACAAATATTCTTGCTTTGAATTTCGATTGGAGATTTCGGGTTTCTTTTACTCATTACGTAAGTTCAAGAATTCTTCTTATAAAAATATGAATTGTGTTCTTGCTAATATGGGTAGCTAAATTCACAACTAGGGTTGTGGGAACCATGAGCGATTAACAAAGTATGAATGGTAAGTTAGTAATTCTTGAATAGTGTTGTTGCATGCATTGATAATTCTTTCGTTTAGAAATCTTTTTAACGGTGGCCAACGTTAGAACTTGCCTTGTTTCTACTTGCCGGACCAAGGAGGTAGTTAATAAGAAAAGAATTATCAACATAAATTTAGTGTGATACTATCTAATAGTCTAATGTCAATTGGTGCGAGGGTGAAAACTAAGCCATACATTGATGTGCTGTCTAATATGAGGTAAATGTAAGGGTTAGTAAATTATACATACGTAGCCGGACCAAGGTGCGGGGTGAAATTCTCTATTTGTCGGACCAATGACTTGGGGATAAATAACTTACCACTTTGCATGTGATACACTAGGAAATGATTACTATTACTAGGATTACCACGTTATGAGCTTATGGGGAACACATACACCCTAGTCTCTCTCATTGATAACAACCGAAGTTTGAATCTTGCTCACTTGTTTCCTAAACTACGATTAGTTATTTGTTGCACAAGCCCCCCCCCCCTTACTTACTTGTCTTGGAAATAAGTTGACTAAACGAATATAATAATGAGTTAAATTTAAGTCTAAACCATATTTTTTGTGGGATCTACCCCAACCTCTAAGTTGGGTTCTTTACTTGATAACGATCGCTTATACTTCTTTAGAGAGGTGTAATTTGAGCGTATCATTGGCTCATCACCCAAAGGATCCTCCTCTTCGCCTAGTGGTCTTCCTCCAGAATGTGGACACTGGAAATTTTGGCGAGCCAAGGGACCACTTGGCGAGCAAACGCGTGCAGATTTGCAACTTCTAAGTGGGAGTCTTAGGGGTCTTTTGTTATTTTCCCTAAATCGATACTACATCATTTGACTCTTTCCCTAGTGAAGTATATAAGCTTTTTATGCTCAAATTTCCCCCAATTAAGTCATTTTCCCTACAATCCAAAATAAAACCCTAAACTTCATCCTCTCTAAAGGAAATTCTCTCTAGAACTTCAAGGAAGAAGAAGAAGGACGAAGGTGGAGCTAGGGTTCAAAAGGCAAAGTTTTCATACCAGTTTCATTGGGATTCATAGCTAAGGTATGGTAGTCCGTCCTTCATCCATGGATAGAACTCATCCATGGAATCTCTTCAAAACCCCAATTTCAAAGATAGAAATTTCCCCAAAAGCTAGGGTTTGTCTCCAAATCATGGGTTCCTTTCAAAAACGATTTTAATGTTTGATTTAGTTTATATTATGATTGAATTGATGTTTTATTATGGGTTTTATGTTAAATTTCCCAAGAACCCATGAAAACCCCATATTAGTCAATTATGATCTTGTGATGTGTGTTTATTGATTATTGAAGAATATTATGAGATTTTGCTTGTAGTAGTTGAGTTAATTGAATCATGTTAATATCCATGTCTAATATAGTAATTCTATATGTGTTGATGGAATGTGATCTATTGTCCTTGAAGGGTAAAGTATGAGAATTATGCATGATTATGAGAATTATGTATATATGCTTTATGAACACTTTGAGAGTAAAGTGAATATGACTATGAGCTATTGTTGTGTTTTATCCTTATGTATTAATATGCTATGATGTGAAAGGTTTTCTCACAATATAATGATTCTATGGTTAAAAGGTTATTCTCACCTATTGAATCTATGACCTATAGTGGGTGTTATGTTGGATTGAGTGTCAAGACATTCTTCGATAATTATGAATTTAAGTCAAGACTTAATATGAACTCAACGGGAATTATGTTGAGCACCGAGTGGATAGTGATATGAGATGGAAGCCCTCACGATAGTAGAGGCTGGGTTTCTAGGAGCAATCTCTTGGGATGGAAGCCCTCAGGATTGTAGAGGCCAGGTTTTCTAGTAGCAATCCCCTTATCCCATAAACTATGTGCCCTCATAGGTCTTTAACTAGTGGATCCACCTAAGCTAATAGTATGGTTCTACATTAGGCAAATAGGACAACCCCTTTTCGGTGTGGGGTAGACACCAGATTCCATGTTAAGCTCACATGGTCTATGTCGGTTAAGACTAATCTCCCTTTATGATAGTATGAACAATAATATGAAATGTGAACTATAGTTACTCAAGAAGCCTTATTTAGTATGGGTGGGATTATGGGATCTTATTGATGCATTGCACAAGTTTGCTTTGAGGGTAATTATGGTATGTTCCTTTCATGGTATGATTATTTATAAGTTGATTACACTTATGACTTATGCTTTTCCATTATCTTCAAAATGATGCTTTAACTTAGTAAATTGCATGCATTCAACTAAAATGTCCCTTTTAGCATGTTTTCATTATTTTGTGCATGACTATCATACTTAGTGCATTTTTGTACTAACCCATATTTTTCTACATTTCCCCCCAAGTGTAGAGTCCGGTTCTTAAGGAGGTTATCATTTGGTTCAAGCTTGGATTTGACTATTCTCCTTGATTGTGGTAAGTCCTCATGAGTCAAGGATGGATATTTCACTTTGAGTTTCATTTTTAGTATTTTATTTTCGGACTATGTTGTATGGGCTATGTCCCTTTTCATTTGAACTATTGTAATAGATGGGTAATTGAGACAAGTCTAGACTTCCCCTTTCCTTTATTAAGATTTTTGGACTTAAATGTGTTTTTACTCTTATTGTTCTAATGCTTTATGTTATGATATGCTAAGTGTCTTACATGGTGCCTTTTGGGGTTCTATGTGCCTTGTTACGTCTAGGGGGTACCCTTGGGTCGTGACAATTATATAATTAAGAGGTACAATTCTTCAAAAATCAAATGGGATGTCACGACCCAGGGGTAGCCCCTAGATGTAACAAGGCATATAAGACCCCGAGAGGCCTCATACAAGCCACTTAGCATATCATAACATAAAGTAATAGAAAAGGTGCGGGTATTTAAAACTTTTCGACACAATCAATATCTTTTATAAAACGAGCAGAAGTCTAACATGACATTGTCTCAAACCATCTAAACATAAGAGAATAGAAATCTTGGGACGCATCCCATACAATAATCTCAAAAATAAAAGAAAGACATAAAAGAGATAGGGTGATCTAATCCTCGAATACAATGAGGACTCACCAAAGCTTCACTTCACAACCCTCTAGGAATCCTAGCCACAAGTGTGTGAATTGGGAATGTCGGACCCTACATTTGATAAGAATGTAGGCAAGAGTATGCGTTAGTATAATCAAGTACTAAATATGATAGCTAGCATAAACAACATGAACATAAGCGTTAGTCAACATAAGACATAAGACATCAATATAATCAAGACATAATAATCATCATAATGAAAGAGGAATGCTCCCTTAAGTAACCTCACTTATCCTTAACCAAGACTTAGGTCATCCACCTCTAGTCAAGCTTACATCATGGATGTCATATCTAGCAACACTCCAAGTCAATCAACTTCATAACATAATCAAATTTACTTAATTTTAAAGACATGAGGATTCGCCTCAATGACTAGTTCATAAAGGCTAATGGGTATTCGCCTCTTGCCTTACTTACTTTTAGATCACGGGTACTCACCTCCACAATCTCATCATATGATGCAGGTACTCGCCTTCACATCATTACATAAAGAGCATGGGTACTCGCCTCCATGTCCATTCATCATAGTAAGAACATGGGGACTCACCTCTTGTTCAATCCTAAGGAGTATGGGAATCGCCTCATATCCTTGCATATGGAGGTCAAGGGTAATCTCATCTAGCCTCATCATTCATTAAGAATTTTAGTCTAGATTCATTTTAGGTGAGCAATCCTTTAAACCTAGAGTTATTCATGTGAGTAAACCTTTCACATTCATTCAATCATGCTTAGCAATTCATTATGGGAAGTAGCTCTTCCACATCATATCATCAATCAATCAATAATTCATAGTCTAGGCTTTACTCTCAAGAACTACATCTCATGATCATCATCTATGCTTTACTCCCAAGCAATTAACATCATATTCATCATTTATGCTTCAATCTAAAGCAATTCTAGTCATAAATCATCTATCCTATAAGGAGATATCTAGCCCATAGAGTTTCCCTCACATGGCATCAAACCCACAATATCAATTCAACCCAAAAATCATAGGATAGGCATCGGTACATGTAATTTAATCCTAAATACATGCAATTCTATCAATCCAATTATAAAAAATCATAATCCGCTCAATTGGATCAAGATTCATCATAACCCACAACAATGGAAGAAACCCTAACTAAATTGGGGAAATTCTTTTTTAAAATGTGGAATTCTAGGGGACTCCATGGGAGGAAGGATCACATGGATGAAAAACCATCATATCTTAGTCACAAAGCCCATCAAAGCTTAATGATTGGAAGACTTGATCTTGACCTAGCTTCAATATCCTTCTTCTTCTTCTACCTTCTAGAGAGAGAATATTTGAGAGGGGATTTGGGTTTTCATTTGTAATTTGAGAGAATGACTTAATTGGGTGAATTTAGGGGTCTAAAATTCTTATATAGGTGTTCTAGGTTTAGTAAAAATGACACTATTTAATTCCAATTAAAACTAGAAAAGATCCTTAAGCCCCTAAAAATAACCTCCTAGTCACTAACCACGGACCCTAACCGACGGATCGTCGACTAACCTACGAGGTCGTGGTTTCTTGTCAAATATGTTGGCCAATCCACAGAGGGATGGATCACGGGGCTTTGACCCACTAATAGTCCGTAGGCCCCTATGTGGTTCGTGCCTGGACATTTTCTGAGATGGACATTCACGAGGCCCACCTACGGGGATTTGTTGGCCCTCGTGAGTGGAACCTGAAACCTCTGTAAAATGGCTACTTAGCCCTAGCTCAAATCCGGGGTGTTACATTATCTCCCCCTTGAGATCATTCGTCCTCGAATTAGATTCTAAGCACGTTTCTAAAAGAAAAGACTCAAGACTAGCAGCCCATCATGCTTGCAACACTTCTTAAATGAACATAACTAAGGAGGAACTTCATCTCTAAGCTAAGCATACTCAATTCACTATAAGGAATTAGGAACTACATCTAAAAACCCTATATGCATCAAATCTTAACAATTCTCATGTTCAAGGAGGAATTATCATCTCCAACTCAAAACAATACTCTAAACAATCTCATGGAGCTCATATGCAATTAAATCTCAAAAAGCACAAATCCAAGGAGGGGATCTCCACTCCAAGACAAACCATGTTCTACAACTCATCTCATGAAGTCTATAAGAAAATCATACTTAATACTGAACAACATGAGGAAAATACATCACAAAAGCCATTTCTTTCAAAACTTCAGCTTTTTCATGAACATGCAAATTTTAAGGAAATCATGAAAATACATAAAACACACATGACTTCAAACATAAGCAAATCCATAGGAAATTCATCACCTTAAGCTAGAGAAAGAAAAAGATGAGGTTACTGGGACATCATATCGACTTCATCCTCCCAAGTACCACCCTCAACTAGATGGTTTCTCCATAACACTTTCACGAAAGAAACTTCTTTGTTCCTCAATTTCTTAACTTGCCGGTCTATAATCTCAACCAGAACTTCTTCATAGGAAATGTTTTCTTTCACTTCTAACCCTTCTAGGGGGATTATGGATGTCGGATCTCCAACACACTTTTTCAACATAGAGACATGGAAAACCGGATGCACCGATGCCAACTCATTTGGAAAATTAAGCTCATATGTGATGAGTCCACAAATTGGACTCATTTATGGCTATATTTTTTATAGAATTAGTGTCCTCAAATGCATATTTTGTCTCAATATTTGATGAAAACCCTTAATTTTTAGGTATTTGAAGTTTGAGGGAAATCATGGATACTACTTAGCAAAAAGGAACAAAGGCAGCTGAAAGAACGAAGAAATGAAGATCTGAGATTAGCTGAACCCGTTCAGCGAGTCACCAAAAGGTCTTATCCTCACCTTTTGTTCGAGAGTGTTGAACCCTGAAGGAAAGGATCAAATTGGCGGTGAAAAGGAGCAATCACCGTGTCACCGAGCAGTTCCACGAAGCAGTACTATGTCGCTCAATGATCCAAAACACGAGGATGTTGAAGGATAGAGTAAGACGGCGATAAAACTTCCAAAGGGTAGATCACCGAGTTGATCGGTGATCTCAACTAACGGCGTCGAATGATCCACTGCAGCACAGATTTTGGAAAACTATAAATAATCGTTGAGAGTTGTAGCTTAATATCAGATTTTTAATATAGAATATTTAACATTGACTTTTGAGTTCTAAGTTTTGAGAGATTTTTGAATAACTTGAAGATTAAAAGGGTTTCAACTCCAAGAATTTGGACTTGGGTCTTGTGGATTCTTCATTCTTGGATTTTTTGAGACTTAAATATTCATACCCATTTGAATGCAAACTCATATTGGTATAAATTTCTATCTCTTTTACATGTCTAGCTAAAACCCCAATTCTTGGGGTGTGATTTTGTGAATATGGGTTAGATTATCTATTGGGACTTGCTTGTTGATGATTTATTTGTTGTTTAGATGTGATTTCGTTTAGTAGTTGTGGTGGAACTTAATGAAATTGTAGTTGTAAATACGATTTCACCTTTGTGTCGGCTTGCTCGAGAGAGAGGTCGTAAAATTAAAACTACTAAATTGATGGCCGGTGGGATTGGGTCTACATGAGGTTCATCTTGAGAGAGTGAAACCTAGTCCCTCTCCCACACACTCAGCTCGAGAGAGGGAGTGGGCTAAGGCGGAGGTTGTTCTTCATGCGGCAAGTGGGTGTCTGAGAGGAACCCACTTGATTCGGGGTAAGTTGGTCGAGGGAGAATTTACCCCCACTATAGTCTAGCCTAGGCACAAATATTCAATAGATTTATTATCAAAAGCATGTACCCAATAGTTTAGTTTATCCCGTATTCCTATCACATCCCAAGAACCTCATCTCCTCGATTAGTACTCTTTGCATTTTTGTTGTTTTTGTTTACTTGTGACAAACCCCCATTGATAATTGACTCTTGCGTCACCCCTTAGATTTAACATGTTTATATTCAAAAATGTTTCTAGCTATGACTAATTAGAACTAAATTTTATTTTTCTATTAATTCTCAAGCCCACTCCCTTGGGACTTAACCTCAACCCTTGGTTGGGTTACTTTATTATTGTACGATCGTATACACTTGCATTGGAAGTTGTGTCTTGATTATGCAAACATCAAAATGGCGCCGCTGCTGGGAGTGGTGTTATATGAGAATTTGTAGTTAAGTAAAAATTTTGTTCTTCTTAGTTGTAGTTCACTTACTTAATTTTTAGTTTTGTTTTGTGTTGCTTGTTTATGTATTGAAGAAGAAAAATGGATATGAAGGATCATTATAGGTATCAAACAAATCACCCCTTCTTAATTTTGGGGGGGGGGTCCGTTTGCTCTTTATTCATGAGTAAATTTTTGAATAATATTCTTTTCTTTGCGGAATTATTCTTAATATTTCTTTTATGTTTTCTAGAATATATTCTAGATTTTCTATATTCTGGGTTTGCTGGTAATTTTCTATATTTTCTCTTATCAGATTTCCTAATAAGATTATATCTTCATTAGCTTCATGCCAATACTGTAAGTATTCGTAATTTATCATTAATCTGAGTCTAATTCTAGGTCGTTTATATTAAAGTCTGGGTCTGAATCTAGTTCCTGTAAATCTATCTCTTCCCATTCTTGGTTCATTAGTTGTTCTAATTCGTCATCGAATATCTTTTTCCATATTAATCTTCTAAGTTCAACAATTTCTATATTTTGAAGTATATGTAAAACTAGCATTTTATAGTTCATTATCATTTCATCGAGTAAATTCATTATCAAGTTATGTTTTTATCAAATTTAATTCCCTCATACCATATTACATTAAGATAATACCTATATTGGATCACTAAAGACTAGATTATTCTTTAAACATGCTCTTCGTCACTGTTAACATCGTACTTTCAAAGGTTTTATCCTTTCTTAATAACGCCTCACTCTGTCTACTCCCCTAATGGCTTCCTTGCCTTGGTTTCAACCTCTGGACGCATTATTTCGAAAGTTTTTCCTTTTTTCCTCACGTTAACAAACTAACAAACATGCTTTAAGATAATTCTAGTAATTAATAACCAGTATAGACTTATCTAATCATGCATATGATACTTAGGAATTAAAACGATTTAGCTATGCATAACTGTAAATAGATATACCTTTCCGATATCTTCTTGTTCCATATTTGCTAGAAAGTTTTTCTTTATATTGGGAGAGTATTTTGTTTACAAGAGAAGGCTTGCTTTCCATGTAAAAAGTCTTGCCTTCTATCTGGCCAAATGGCTCCTCTATTTATAATCACAATTTCCTACATCTATTTAGTAGTGGGGTTACTATACATTCCACTAACTTTTTCTACTTTATGTAGTGGATTTACTATTTATTCCACTATCTTCTACTTTATACTATTCCTATTTTACAGCTCCGCTATCTTCCAAGAAACTTTACATATTTGTCAAAAAGATGAAAAGATTCTCTTTTATCTTATCTTTTTCCATTATCTCTTCCCGTATTATCTGTCTGCTGTCTTTTTGTTTTTACTCCAGCTGTACGTCTGGGATTACATTGTCTTCACCTTGACATCTAGAACATTGATGGTCTGGATACTTGTGGCTAATTGTTTTGCAATATCTGGTCATTATCTCTTCTGATATGAAATTTTTTCTAATGGCTCTTGTTGTAGGTTGTTGTTCTGGTCTTAACAGGCTTAGCGCCCATTGTCTTAGTTCCTCCATGTCTGCTGCCCTTTCTTCTCGGCAATTTGAGTAGATCATAGTTTGTTCTCGTGCATAATAACTCCAAATTGAATTTTTGTTTAAATAATTTGATGTTAGTTCGTTCAAGATTGTAGCTAGTCCAATAACTCTTTTTCCTGCGTAGAATTCTGGTATTGCTACTTTGGGTATCTCGTCTTGTGCTTCTATCTTTTCTGGAATAATCATTTCTCTGGTTAAACCGATCTTTATGACTTGTATAACTGGTTTGATCTCGTCATATAATATTTCTGCTGGTGCTGTATAAGATCTTATGTAAAATAATGTTCCTTTAGTTATTCTTTTATAATTCATAAAAGCTTTATGTAATTCTGGTATTGTAGCTATTTCTTCTCCTGTCTGTGTATATACAGTATTTAACAGTCCATAATTGTAGCAAGTTGCTACTAGATTTGCGTTTTTTTTTGGTAAGGCAATCAATTTGTTATGTCCTTGTAAGTTCTGGGTAATGTAGTCCTCATTTGGGTTGGTGGTAGTTTTGGATCTTGGATTTTTATTTAGGAAGGTTTGGATTTTATGGATATTTTCTATGTATGCTCTGGTTATGTGGTTGTATGTCTTTTTGTCTTGGCTCAGGCTGTCTTTGTATGTATTTATTTGTGGTGGTATAAATGGGGTATTTTGGGATTTTGGTACATATGGTGATTCAAATATTTTGTTTAGGTTTGTATTGACATATCTCTTTTCCTCCTTTGTAGATAAGGTGCTACCTATAGCTGCATGAAAATAATTGTTATGGGTTTTTCGATGTTTCCCAACGTCACCTTGTATCTCTGGAAGTTTCATGTCTTCCGATTGACGTATCTCCGCATTTTTATAGTCATGCTGCTGACTTGATTTTATTTGTTGTATCTCTTTATTTATATTATTGACTTCCCTACAAAGAGTAGTCATAGCTTTGAGTAAATCTTCCATAGTAGTTTCCTCAGTTTGAGTAGCTTTGTCTTGATATGTAATCTGCAATAATATTTTTGTTAGTACATATCACTTCAATTGTAAATGTAAAGTTTAGTATATTTAATACAAGTCTTCGTATTTCTTTGGTTGTAACTGAATCTTGTACTTTCCTTGTTAGCCACCATTTTACCTGCGTGTTATCTGTTCTTACAATAAATTTGTTATATACAATATATGGTTCAAAGGCTAATAAACATTTATATGTCATAGCAGTTAAACTATCTTCTAGTTTTACCGTTTCTTTTTCTAACATTAAACTTAGATTATCACCTATTTTCTTATATCTCCTTCCTAGATTAGAAAATATTATCTTTATTTTTAATCCGCCATAGTTTTCATATGTTTTTTCATCTATTGCGTATTCTTCTTTATTCATTTATAAATTGTGTTGTAGTTTATATTCTAAGTTTTCTATTTGTATTTGTAGATATAAAATAGTTTTTATCTGTGCTACTATAGATTTTTTACAAATTCCT
>JAJOOO010017625.1:0-21096 GCA_029582685.1 Solanum piurae
AGACATATATATGTCGTACCTTGTATTTCACTCTTTTTCTTAAACTAACTAATTAACTTATCATTAATTTTTAAAGCAAATAAATAAACAAGTTTTTCCTAATCATATTTTTCCTACATTAAGTTTAAGGACTATCTTCGGATAGGCTCTGAGGGATGCTTAACACCTTCCCCTCGAGTAATCAAAACCCTTACTCCGAATCTCACTGGTTTCGCAAATCAAAATAGAGTTTACATCTACATACATAAATAATGGTTTTCCTAATATTTTCCTTAAAATTTAGGTGGCGACTCTAAAACAAACAAAACAAATTTTCCAAAAATCAGAGTGTCAGCCGTATTATGTTGTGAACTGTTTTGGCCTGTTCGAAATAGGGTGCGACAGCTTGGCGACTCTGCTGTGGACATTACTTAGGTTTTAACCTTAGAAAAACTCAATTTAGGAACAACATTTGCGATTACGTGTTTATTTTTCAGCTTGCTATTGATATATTGCTTTGACTGAAAGGTCGCAGTTGAAATCCAAGCTTGTGTTCCTTATTTGTTTTAAAACACTACTTGTTACTGCTTTCCCTACATTGTCATTTGCACATTCTATCGAGTCTTGGCCGTACACGCACACACTGTACACGCGATGGGTGTTCCTGCACTCCTCCAAAACTCTCTTTGGATTCCTTAGTTTCAGAGTTGGTGCAATTAAAATAGTGCACCTTCTCGCAATTACTCAGTCCCACTCTCCATCATCTAGAGAAAAAAAATCTTACTCATTAAAATAGGTCATGTTGCATAGCTTTAGGCAAGACAGTATACGATATTGTCGTTGCGTTTAGGAAACCACCCAAATGTCAATGAGTTTCTTCTTTAAAACTCGACGACATACACTTTGTGTGAAATTGATATAAATTATTCAAACTTAAACACTTAACGGATTTGGAGCAAATAAATTCATTATACCCTTTACCCTTTCTTTCAGATGCAAATCAACCAAAACCTTCCTAATATCAGAATGATAATTGAGGTCCCTCGAACTCTTAAAGAGTGGTGGGGAAACATTCGAGTGGCATATGGGAATGAGATCATGCCACACTTGGGGTCGTTAACTGATCTGCTGAATGTGGAGGCAAACAAGTCACTCATTACTCTAATGATTGAATTCTGACAACCAGCAACAATGACTTTTCAGTTCACGGACTTTGAAATCACACCAACACTGGAAGAGTTAAGTCAAATTGCTGATTTACCATTGGCTGGAAGAGCACCTTTGGCCCCCCGCACTACATTAGGAATCAGCTTTCTCCAGTCTTTGGGTTTGAGGGTAGGCCCATGTTTACGAAGAGTTGACGAGGGATGGATCAAGTTGGATTATCTGTTTAAAAGGTTCGGTCGTCGAGATAGCTATGATAGATTCCAGCAAAAATTCTTCATCTCCAGGGTTGATTGGGAGAGACTCAGGGCTATTGTCTTCGTGACGGCCTTTTTGGGTATTATGATCTTCCCAAAGAAAAAGGGTTGTGTCGACATCAACCTACTGCCTATGGTCATCTTCATGTTTAGAGGACCTGTTAGAGTAACCATGGTGCCCATGATCTTGGCAGAAATATTTCGATCATTATCCCTCTGCTCTAGAGGATATGATCATTTTAACGGAAGTAACCTATTGCTACAGATTTGGGTGTTGGAACACTTCTATCAAAGACAAGTAGAAAATGGCACTGAAGCAGACTTACACAACAAAATTAGAAGCCATGC
Organism: Solanum piurae; assembly: GCA_029582685.1. Classification (NCBI taxonomy): domain Eukaryota; kingdom Viridiplantae; phylum Streptophyta; class Magnoliopsida; order Solanales; family Solanaceae; genus Solanum; species Solanum piurae. Next base: position 1,749 of record JAJOOO010017625.1, read on the forward strand.
GATGAGATTGAGCATGTGGGATGCCCCCAATAATGAAGATGGTTGGCGCTTTTTCCTGACCCACCTCACTGGGAACCGCATTCAATGGCGACTACCATGGGTCCATGGCCGAGCTTTATTGAGAGCTAACCAAGCCTATTTCATTGAGTTGATTGGGTTGGAAGGCTTTCAGCCTACGCACCTCTAAGAGTCCTCCGGCAGTTTGGGATTACCCAAGGCATTCCTCTATGGTCAAATATGGCATTGATAGAGGTCAATTATGAAGGAAGAATTCTGATCGAAAGGATCGTTGTTTTGGTACAAGGATGGTGTGGTATTCTTGACTCAGACATGGGCGTTGAGTCGTGGTGCACACCTGAATATTATACTTGGTTTACGATGGGAGGAATTCTCGCTAGACCTAGCTATGAGGGAATCTTGGGGTTCACAGACACTCAAAGATCAAATCAAATTGGCACGGAGCTACTGAACCTCATGCACATCACTACAACCATGTATCAACAGGTGACCCCACGGTCTATCGACCATCTCATACATGCAGTTGATGATGAGCCAAATGAAGAAATGGAGGAAGACCCAGAAGAGAATCCTAGAGAACCAACCGAGGAGATGGAAGAGGATCCAGAAGAATACTCAGAGAATGACCCTAATTTATATGACCCTAGAGATGGAAGAGTGATGCATATGGAGGATGAACTTTCTCCAATAGTAGAAGATGCTCACTCGGAAAATGGTTCCATAGGGTTTGATGAAAGGGAGGATTCAAATGACTGGGAATGGAAAATCGACGAATCCCCAGAGTATAACCCGGGTCCTTACTATGATGTGGATAATGACGATGATGATCCAACTTGGCCGTAGATCATCTTTTTCTTTGAATTCCCTCATAAGCTCTTTAAAGTGTCGTGTGGCCTATCCCTCTTGTATTCCTTATGGCCACCCCTGTACTTTCATTTCTTTAGCTTCTGACCGCCTACATCGTTGTAATAACCAAACTAATTAATCAATGAAGTTATGTTTGCTCCAAATCTAAAATGTGTTTAAATGGATCATTTATTATCAAACTAATTGCAACGTAGGCCAACCTGAGGTTCTTAGGACGCGTTTTGAATGTCGCCGAATTAGCGTATATACGTGTTACATTTACATATTTGTTACATCTTTCAATATTTCCCAAACTAACATAGTTTCCTTTTTCTTTGTTTTCTTTTCTTTATTTATTTTTATAAGTCATATCCCTACACTTAAATATACATATTATTTTACTACATATAATCTATTGTCAATTTTTCCAATATGTAAATAAATAATAAATATTCATATATTTTAAACAACCTATCTGTACATACCATACTTAAGATCACAAACTTTATATAATATTTTAACATCTAGTATCATTTATTTTATTTTTTTATTTTTTAGAAAAACTTCATGCTATATATTTTCATTCAAATTACACATCACATATTACTACGTATTTACGCCCAACTACTATCTTATTTTTATTTCACGTCTTAATAAGACGATCGATTTTTGCAAATTCAACATCTATGTATTTTTAGGATGAGTTTATTATGATACAACTATATTTTTTTTTACATATGAATTTATTATACATTTAAGTTCATTTGTTTACTTATTTTTATATGATAAAAATACTACTATTAAATTTATTGTTATAAAGACATATATATGTCGTACCTTGTATTTCACTCTTTTTCTTAAACTAACTAATTAACTTATCATTAATTTTTAAAGCAAATAAATAAACAAGTTTTTCATAATCATATTTTTCCTAAATTGAGTTTAAGGACTATCTTCGGATAGGCTCTGAGGGATGCTTAACACCTTCCCCTCGAGTAATCAAAACCCTTACTCCGAATCTCACTGGTTTCGCAAATCAAAACAGAGTTTACATATACATACATAAAGAATGGTTTTCCTAATGATTCAACAAGCCTTTCAAACCATGCTCAACACATCACACAAACAATTGATCAGATTGCCTTTTATTACCCTTTTTTCATCATTAGAATTAATCAATGTGGACAAGTCAACCCATCATCAAGTCTCATTACCCTCAAACACATATTACAAGGAAATACACGAATTCCATACACTTAACAAGGGTTTAGAAATCCACTTGCCTCAAATAATCGAACGATCACTCCGGGACTTGAGTCTTCCATTTTCGTTGTACTTCCAACTCAAAGCAATCTATTCACATTAATAATCACAATAAGATTTTGAAACTAACAACACCCATATTACTATGGGTCTAGCCTAGACCCAAAAACCCACTCAATTTATAATTCAGTTCCTAATCTTGGTGCCAATTAATATATCAACTTTTCATAATTGTTTTCTAAATTTCAAGCCTAGGATTAAGTCTTCATTCCTCCAAGTAACCTAACATTAATAATATTCATAAAAATGTAATACACCTAATATTTAATTACCTATTTCAATATAGTAAAATTTGAATTATAGTATGATAATTATAAGAAGGATCCGTAAATAAATTAAATCTCATCGAGGAATACAGTGTTACAAAAAAAGCTCACCAGCACATTCGTTGGGCACCACCAACTGCAAACAAAATTATCACTTCCTCATTCTATACCCACTGAACACCTTAGCCTTTAATATCATATTCCACATCACCAAGGTCTTGCATACATTAACCCACCAACATGACACACCCACCAATAAGAATAACGATCTTAAGCAAATATTGAAACTAATCTGTTACCTCTAACATACAGTAATAATAAATTAATAAAATTTAACCTTTATGCATATACTAAATTCATTGTCTAAAGGCGTACCTATCTGAAACATGAAGTACGGCCGCTGTTTTTCCTCTCTTGATCCGCCTAGGTAAGTTTCTGCCTTCTCTTTATTTTCTTTTCTAAATTAATTATGTATTAAAAGTAATAATCCCTACTAACCTATTTTATTTCAGATTTGACCCATTATTATTAAAAATAATTAAATTACCTGCAAATTAATTAACTATAGTTAAATGACTATTTAAAATTATCAAAAAAAATGACCTTCCAGGTTCGGGTCATTACATACATATACATATATGTGTTGCTATTTTGACTAACACTTCCATATTAATGTTTTATATTTATATTTATGCCTGCTTTATTTTTGGGTTTATAGAAACCAATTGAGAGCAATAATGAGACATAGTTGTTCATCTCCCATCGTTCTAGATATTGGACTTGGTATGACCATTTGGCTTAGGGCGACGCTTTCTAACTTAGTTTTCATTCGTTACTTAATATATCTTTTGGTCGTGAAAGCTTAACCCTTTAGAAGTGAACTTGGGAGTGGTTTCTTTTATTTCTCTAAAGAAGAATATATCCATTTAAAATTTGTTTTAATGAGAGTTGAAAACACTTTTTAGCAGCTTAATGGATGCAGATTTTTGAGAGGTAAAATTGCAGCTTTTAAATGCCTAGCAATGCAGAATTTCACATACTCTACCAAGCAGATTTTTTAGCATAAAAAGTGCAGATTTTAACTTGAACAATGTAGGCTTTTTGAAAGGTGAAAACACAGCCTTTAGTATGCTAGACAAAACAGATTTTTTTAGTGTCAAATATGCAGTCCTTTACTTAGTTTTGAACACCATTTTGTGGGATCTAAAAGTATACGTTTTTAGGAACCAACCACTATATTTTGAGAGTTTGAAAGTTGCAATAGTTCGAGTCTAAAAGTTCTTGAAAATACTACTTTCAAAAGGAAGAAGAAACGTTGTTTTAAAAGGACCAAAATATTTAATAGCTTTACTTATCCACACTCATTTAGTCCTTTTTGTTAAGGATAATTTTTCATGTAAAACTTCCAAAGTAATTTGAAAACTAGTTTAAAGATTTAATTATTACCTTTAGAAATACGTAAGGCTAAAGTTATTACCATTTGAGAAATACTTTTTTTAGAAAATAAATAGGGAAGTAGGCCCATATATTTTATTAACAAAATAAATATAACTATAGGATAAGTCTCAATAGTTAAGCCTACTTGATATTCTTTTGACATCACTCCTTTATGAAGAAATTATATTTACTATTATATTATTACTATCTCTATTTTTGAATCACATATTGCTAAAATATTTTAATCTCTTAACATGCTATTTTCAAGATGTTAGATATGTCAACGGGTTCAAAATACAAGGTACATACATATATATGTCATACACATAAAGGTATGAACTTTATATTTTCTCTACATAACATATTATTTTTATCTACTATTCCTCTTACGAATGTTGTTTATTTATTTTTATAAGTCATATCCCTACACTTAAATATACATATTATTTTACTACATATAATCTATTGTCAATTTTTCCAATATGTAAATAAATAATAAATATTCATATATTTTAAACAACCTATCTGTACATACCATACTTAAGATCACAAAATTTATATAATATTTTAACATTTAGTATCATTTATTTTATTTTTTTATTTTTTAGAAAAACTTCATGCTATATATTTTCATTCAAATTACACATCACATATTACTACGTATTTACGCCCAACTACTATCTTATTTTTATTTCACGTCTTAATAAGACGATCGATTTTTACAAATTCAACATCTATGTATTTTTAGGATGAGTTTATTATGATACAACTATAATTTTTTTTACATATGAATTTATTATACATTTAAGTTCATTTGTTTACTTATTTTTATATGATAAAAATACTACTATTAAATTTATTGTTATAAAGACATATATATGTCGTACCTTGTATTTCACTCTTTTTCTTAAACTAACTAATTAACTTATCATTAATTTTTAAAGCAAATAAATAAACAAGTTTTTCCTAATCATATTTTTCCTACATTAAGTTTAAGGACTATCTTCGGATAGGCTCTGAGGGATGCTTAACACCTTCCCCTCGAGTAATCAAAACCCTTACTCCGAATCTCACTGGTTTCGCAAATCAAAACAGAGTTTACATCTACATACATAAAGAATGATTTTCCTAATATTTTCCTTAAAATTTAGGTGGCAACTCTAAAACAAACAAAACAAATTTTCCAAAAATCAGAGTGTCAGCCGTATCATGTTGTGAACTGTTTCGGCCTGTTCGAAATAGGGTGCGACAGTAAGCACTAATTGTAGAGGGTTATGCATGTTCAGTTTAAATGTTTCTAGATATCTTGGTGGTCTAAAAGGCCAACACAGGATTTTGTTTACATTATATATGGATTACTGGGGTTAGGTGAATTTATAGAGGCCTTGTGGGTTGAGGGCTTATCTTTAAGTTGAGTTGTACTAGTAGGTTTTCTTGATTTTGTGGCTGGTATTACACTAGTAGCATAATAGTTAGCATGGTTCAACTCAAGGTCGAAGTTTTAATACCAGGTGTCATTTACGCCACTTGAGTTTGGGGAATGAGAATTATTGTGCATAAATGCATAAATACATCCTATATCACAAACATCCACAATTCATATTTTATAACAACAATTTCATGCTACGAAGCATTAGATTACAAACTAGAACCAATTCATAGTGTTGCAACACCTACCCATAGGATTTCCCCATAATTTCGTGAACCTAGTGTTCTAACCCATAATTCCACCATTAACAATCGTTCTAATAATTATAAGGTGTTAGTGGATTAATAGATGAAGAAGTTGATGGAAAAACTTACCTCAACAAAGAATTATCACCCTAGCCTTGAGAAAATCTCCCTTGTAGGGCTCTGAAACGATGTTTTTGAGTTTATAATTAAAACTCGGCAAAACAGACTTAAACACGGCCCTTCATTTGTTGCAGTAACCATATTTACGCTCTAGTAGACTCATTGTAGTGTTCATATGGTTGTTGTAGTAGACTCGTTGTAGCGACCTACGGACCTCACCCACAATATTTTTTTACCTATGACATTGTTTTGTAAAAGGACCTTAACTTTCTACTTGAAACTCATATTAACAAACTTTATACTCGTATTTTGAACAGACATTACCATTCAAATTAAAATGTAAACTAATAAGTTTATTAGAAATGATATCATAAAATTTCATATAATTAATGAGAGTATTCTCGATTTCTCTTCGCCATTGATTTCAAAATGGTTCACATCGATTTATTCATCACAGACATCTCAAAAATCACTTTGCTAGGATATGCATTCTTCACCAATAGACTTAATCCTCATAATTTATAGGAGTAATAAGAAGAAAAAAAAGCTATCTACTGGAGGAGTCGTGAACGGCGATTGCAGGAAGAAGAAGAACATGCAAAGGTTTCAGCAGGTGGGGTTGGATTATTTAGGGCTGAAATTTTTTTTTTTTTTTTCCAAAATTACAATTTCAATTTTTATAGTTAGATTGGGCCATGAGCAACATGTCATGATCTTATTCATAGCTTTTTCAAGATACCGCGTGTGAGTTACACACACAATATTATTTATGTTGATATACATTTGTTATTATTAAAGTGTCTAATAAGTAGTAGCCCTAGTTGAGGTGTCTAAGTGAATTATGCGGACAACTTTAAGGGGACATGAATGACTTAAGCCAAAAAAAAACTATAGATATATTTTAATTATATCCTTGCATATAACTTGTTAAAACATGTGCTGGCGTCAAAATTCTTTATTTTGTTGGTGGCTACTAGTTTTTTCGTAAATGTTTTTTGGAGAATTGAGGACTAAATTGGTGAGGAATCGAAGATTTTACATTCTTGTTTCAATGTGGTTTCTCATATTTTGATGAGATCTCTATGGTTCATGGTAATTAATGAAACTACTTCTATTATTATCACTATTTCTAGTTTTGCTTCAAAGAATTAATATTTTTTCTATGCTTAATGATTTATTCTTTATTAGATTGTAATTAATTTTTGTTGACTTTATTCTAATCATATGTTTTTTTATTCAGGTAATCTTTGGATCTCTTTCTCTTCCGTATTAGCCTCTCTCCTTTTTCCCCTTCTCCTCTCTCACCACCAGTAAGATACAACCATCATCGGCGGTGTTCTTGTCGGAAAGTGTGGTCGGTACAGATCTGTAACAGATCTATCCAGTAAAGAAAATATAGGGCGACTTCCCACCATGTCCGGCAACGTCCGGCCATTTTTGGCGATCTCCGGAGATATCCGACAACATACACCATTCCAATAAAGATATAGAGGACCACATCCATCCATTTCCAGTGACTTCCAACCATTTCCATTGATTTCCATGGACCTGGCGACTTCCAATCATTTCTGTCGATTTCCATGGAATTCCGACAACATCTAGAAATTGCAACAACATCCAAATTCAGGTTTATTTCTATCTTTAAACCTCGCGGTACTACCATTTCTATCTTAATATTCTCTTGCTCTTTGTAGAATATATAAGCAACTCTATATATTCACCTGCCTATACCTTATTTTGAATTTAGTTGCATTTTTTATTGTTGAAAGCATGTGAACTTTAGATCTTTCCTTGATTTCTTTCCATAGTATAGGTAATGCTTGTGTTAGTTTTATAATTGTGTATTAACTAAATCATTATATTTTCTATTTGTCATTTAACTTACTTAAGACTTAGTGACCCTGGTAATAGATGATACACTAGGGTGTTGTCCTCAGTTGGGGCCGGGGGTGAGGGGCAGGGAAGGGTATGCGATTAAGGGTGTTGCAAGGCTGATAGTAGGGTCTTGGGACATAGGGTCTTTCTATGAAGTCCATTAAGTCAGTGAAGATCCTTAAGAAGATGACAATCAATATAGCATACATTCAAGAGACTATATGGGTAGGCTTTAAGGATCGGGAAGTGGACGGGTTGAAACTTGGAAATTCAAGAAGTCTAGGGAACAAATGGAGAAAGTGGTAGATGTTAAGAAGATTAACAATATATTGTTGGCGATCAAGATAGTCATTAGAGGGCTAACTTTGAATGTCGTTAGTGCATGTGCTCAACATTCAGGCTTTGAAGAAGAGGTCAAGATGAATTTTTGGAAGGATCTGCATACAATTTTGGGAGGTATTCTGATCATTAAGAAGAATTTCATTGACGGAAATTTCAATGCACACATTGTAGCAACTCCTAGTGGTTTTGATGATGTCCATGGCGGCATTGGTTTTAGGGTTAGAAATTGTGGTGGAATTTTGCTCTTGTATTTTGCTAAAGGCTTTAAGTTGCTGAGAGATAAATCGTACTTTTCGAAAAACAACGATCACTTGATTACATTTCGTATCAAGGTGGCTAATACTCAGATAGATAATTTTCTTATGAGGAAAAGCGATAGAGGACTTTGTAAGGATTGCAAAGTTATTATGAGTGAGAATCTTACTACTCAACATAACTATATAAGCTTTTGGTGTTTGACTTGGAGATTAAGTGAGGGGGGATGAAGAAGAAGTTGTATGTATGGCCTAGCATTAAATGAGAGGGTTTTGACAATTTCCTTCTCCCATGAAATGTGGGAGAAGTTCATGGCAATGGAATCTTAGAGGAGTAGTATGGAAGCGGAAAGCATATACAATAAGATAGCTAGTTGCAATAGAAAAAAAATCCATATATGTGCTATGGGTGTCGAAAGGTAACTTCGGTTGATGCCGAGGGTATTGGTGGGGGAATGGAGAAGTTCAAGGCAAGTGGAAACAAAGAAGGTTTCATATGTAAAGTGGGTGGACCGCACGAACAAGGAAAAAAGGTGGGTAAGCAGGGAAATATATAAGGTAGAAAGGACGGAGGCTAAGTTAGTGATAACATTAGCTAAGATGACAGCTTTTGAAAAACTATATATTGAACTAGGAGACAGTTAGAGAAAAGAATTTATACAGGCTTGTGAAGGTGAGAGAGGGGAACGACTGAGACTTGACTTAGTTCAATTGAAGGGCATCAAAGATGAAGAACACAAAGTGTTAACGGAGGAGATCCTCATTAAATAAAGATATCAAGCGTACTTACATAAACTAATGAACGAAAAAGGGGAAAAATATTGTGTTTGGTGAGTTGGAGCACTCTGAGAGACATTGGGTTTTTTGGTATTTTAGATATGTTGAGGTTGAGAAGGTGAAGCATGCTATTAGTGGGATGAGCATGGGTAAACAGACAGGACTAGATGAGATCCTGGTAGAGTTATGGAAGATCATGGATAGAGTAGGTTAGGAGTGGTATACTAGCTTGTTTAATGTTTTTTTTGAAAGTAATGGGGGGGCGGGGTGAATTAAAAATTCCTTCAGTCGACTCACCTGCAAAATAGTATAACAGTCTAAAATAAGAGTAAATACAGTAAGTAAAAGACTCAGAGAGTTTTTATACTGGTTCGGAATACCGATGTGGTGCCTACTTCCATTTCCCTTAGGTTACAAGGGTTTCCTAAAGAGCTTGTTGAGGACTTGGGTGTTACAACAAGTTACGACTGAGATTCTTGTCTGATATGGATATCAGATCTTCTATTTTGACACAACCTCTAATTTTATAATCTACACTCAGATCTTTTTTCTCTTTTTTTTTTCACTTGTATACACATGAGAATACAATGCTTTTATGAAAGACAATAGTACAAGTTCAAGTGAAGTGTGTACTTCCCAACTAAGGCTAGGAGAGGATTATATAGTGTTTGAGGACAACTCTTATTAAGGAATAACCCAAGGGTATTTCAAATCAAGGATCTTAGCTGAGTCCTTGATTTCTTTTTAGTTGATTCATGTCCATATTAGATATGTGCATAAACAAAACTGATTCCTTCCTTCTTTGGAGATCTTCTTGTAATCTTGATTTTCTTCCTTCTCTTGAAGAGAGTTGTGAGATCTTGATACCTTGCTGATTTGATTTCCTATCTTCCAAATCCTAGTCAGACACTAGGATTGTGGTGACCTTGATTCTATATCCCTTAAATGATGGCTTTCCTTTCTTGTATTGCTTCAATAAGTGAGGATTGATTTTTTTCTTTCTGGTAGTACTTTGATGTCCTGTTCTTTCTTTTTGAATTTCTTGCTTGCGAATTTATCAACATATGAGAGGAGTATTTCATTGTCAAAACTAATAGATTATATGAGACTTTTTAAAGACAGCTAAGTTGCTTGAAGAAAGGCGGTAAAGTACAATGGTTCCGTTGTACAAGAACAAGTATAATATATAAAATTGCAATAACTGTGGGGATTTTAAATTGTTAAGCCATACTATGAAAGTTTGAGAAAGAGTGGTGGAGATAAGTGAAAAAGAGTGACTCTATTTCCAAGAATTAGTTTGGAATAATTCCAAGGTTTTCGACTACAGAATCCATCAATCTTGTGAGGAGGCAGATAGAAAAATATCAAGAAAGGAAGAGGGACTACATATGGTATATATTGACCTTGAGAATGCATGTGATAAAGTACCAAGGGAAATATTATGGTGATGTGTTGAGGCAAAATGTGTGTTGGTGGCCTACATTAGGTCAATAAGGATATGCATGAAGAATCTTAAACACGTGTAAGAACGATTAGAGGATATTAGGAGCAATTTCTTGTGGAGATGGGGTTACACAAGGGGTCAACTCTTAGTCCATTTCTATTTGTCTTAGTGATAGATATATTGATGTGAACCATTCAAGATGAGGTGTCATAGTGTATGTTATTTATGGATGACATATAATTGATTGGTGAGATACACAATGGATTTAATTATAGGTTAGAGGTGTGGAGACAAACTTTGGAGACTAAACGGTTTAGGTTGAGCAAGACCTATACAGAATATCTAGAGTACAGATTCAATGATGTGATGCATTAGGTAGGCATTGAAATGAGACTTAACACATAAAATATCCTCAAGAGAGATAAGTTCAAGTATATTTGATGTGTAATCTAGTAGAGCGGGGATATCGACAGTGAAATCACATTTTGTATTGGTACGGCGTGGATGAAGTGAAGGTTTACCACTTAAGTCTTATATGATAAAAAAGTACTGTCAAAACTCAAAGGTAAGTTCTATAGAGTGATGGCTAGACCTACATTGATGTATGGGACTGAGTGTTGGCTAGTCATGAAAATCTATGTCCAAAAGATGCATATTGTGGAGATAAGGATATTGAGGTGGATGAGTTGTCATACTAGAATCGATAAGATTAGAAATGAGGATATTTGGGATAATGTGTGTTATTTGTATTTTTGATGATTTGACAAACCCAGGGACCTTGTAAACGGACCTGATCTCTTGTGCAAATGTACACTCAACTGCCAGGCTGGAAAAAGTACAATTGGTTGGTGCAAAGTCTCCAACAGTGCCAGAAGTGGCAGAAACCTCAACCAATGGCATGGCCTCAAAGGTTGTGACTATTCTTCATAAAGTTTATGTCCAATAGTCATAACTTTAGTTTTTTGCAACTTGAAAATTCTCAAGAACATTTGCAAAGACTCACTTTCAAGAAGAATCATACTCAAGAGCAATAGGGACCTGATAGAGCTGCAAGTTGTCTTAGTTGTCTTAGGGTGTATACTTCAGTGCTTATCTTGTAAATTTATTCCTATGTTATAAAGGAAGTAGATCGTTGTTTCGTTTCTGAAGAAAATTCTAAATCAGTCAAGTGTTGATTGATTTAGTGGGCAACATTGTTGTTGCTTAGTCAAAGTCTAAGTCATCTAGAGTTAGGTGATTTAGTGGGCGGTGTGGTATCTTCTTAGCAAAGTCTAAGTTATCTAGGGGGATAGCTTAGTGGGCAGTGTAGTATCTGCTTAGGCTCGTTAAGTAATAGAGTTATTACTTAGTTGTGAGATTAATAACTTCATCTCACTTTGGTTGTAAATGGGTTTCACTTTTGCTTGAAGAGATTAGTGGAAACAGTTGAAAATTCTGTGTGACAGGTCGTGGTTTTACTCCCTTGAGCGAGGAGGTTTCCACATAAACTGCTTGTGTCGTGTTCTTCTTATTATTTACTCTTCTACACTATTCTTGTTGTGTCAAAGGACCTGGTCCGTTGAATGATAGTGGACGCACCCATTCTATCAATTGGTATCAGAGCAGGTGCTTTCTAGCTGGTTAACACCAAAAGAGAGATTCCAATAAAAAAAATGGTTGTTTCATTGAACCTAGAAGAAGGACAATCGTCAACAAGACCGCCTCGTTTCAATGGTCAGTTCTATAGCTGGTGGAAAACAAGGATGCATGACTTTTTAATGGCTGAAAACAGCGAGTTGTGGGATTTTGTGATGGATGGACCCTTCATCCCAACAACCGAAGTGAAATATGGTGAAAATACACAAGTCGTTCTAAAGACTCGCCAACAGTACAACGAGGCTGACATAAAGAAGATTGGAAAAAGCTACAAAGTTAAGAAGTTGCTAGTGTGCGGTGTAGGGGCTGAAGAATACAACCGCATCTCTGCTTGCGAATCGGCAAAGGAAATCTGGGACTGTCTGAAAGAAGCTCATGAGGGCATAGAGCACGTGAAGGAATCAAATGTGGATATGCTGACCACCCAATATGAAAACTTCACATTGAAGGAGGGTGAAAGCATTCATGAAATGCATACAAGGTTTTCATCCATAACCAACGAGCTGCGAAGCTTGGTAGAACCCATTAGCTCTAGTAAGCAGGTCAGGAAGATTCTTCGAATTCTTCCTAAGTCATGGGCAAGTAAAGTAGATGCTATCACTGAAGTTAAGGATCTGAAGGTTCTGACAATGGATTCTCTTATTGGAAATCTTAAAACTCATGATATGAACAGAAATCAGGACATCTCAAAGAAGGAAGCTAAAATATACAAGTCTCTAGTCCTCAAAATCACACCAGGTGAAGTCTCAAGCGAAGAAGATGACATGGCCTATCTCAGCAAGAGATTTCAGAAAATTGTAAGAAAGCATGGAGGGCTTAGAAAATGAGGGAATCCTCTTCGTGCTGTAACTGCTAGTGATTTATGTCACAAGTGCGGAAAGGCATTTCATAAGAGACTGCCCGATGCTCAAGACTGAAAACAAAGAGTATCAAAGACCTGGAGGTGAAAAGGACAGGAGAAGGGACCTGGTACCTGATAAAAATGCAAAAAAGGCTGCAGCTGACTACGTTGTGAAGAAAGCTCTTGTTGTATGGGGAGATTCTTCAAGTGAGTCAGGAGAGTCAGAATGTCCTGATGATGCATCAATGCTGGTGATTCAAGATGATGCTAACATATTTGATGGGTTGTTTTCCTTCATGGCAAAATCAGATGATGAGGACGATGAAGATAAGGTAACTCTCCTCGACATTAAACAAAACGTGAACACTTGTTCTGTTAGAAGGTTAAGAAATCTAGCAAATGTTTTGATTGACTCTGTCATAGAGTTAACTACTGAAAAGGACTCTATGAACATTATCCTAGATCTTATTTGTGAAGAAAAAACAGTGACAGCTGCTCACATGTCGTTCATTGAGGCACAATTGACAGTTCTAGAAGCTGAAAATCTAGAACTCAAAAATTAATTGAGCTTAATGATTGAGAAATCTGGGAAAAAGAAAGGGGGAGGTCACTAGTTTGCAGACAGAGATAGAAGCAAGTCTAAACACTGGCGAGACCCGACTTGCTCTAGCTCTAGAAAGAAATGATCAGATGGAGAGGGACCTGGTCCGTCTTAGAGAAGAACTCAATACTTCTCTTAAATAGACCAGATCCTCCAAACTGCTTTCCAACATCACCAGTCAAAGCAACTACAACAAAAGGGGATTAGGTAGCTTGAACATTAATCCTCCTTACAACCCCTACAGTAAATATGTGTCTGTGCCAGATAATCTATTGTGTCTTCACTATGGACGAAATGGTCACTTGAAAAGGGATTGTCCTACCTGGAAAGAGTCACAAGAAAACTTTTCGATCTATTCTAGAAAGAAAAAGGCACAAAAAGAGGGACCTGGTCCGATTCCTAAGTCCTTGAACAGGAAAAGGACCAATCTCCCTCACTGGTAAAGAAGCACTCTTATTATACCTTTATCTGCTTACTGGGAACTCAAGTTAAAATGGGTTCCCAAGCCTAACAAGTGATCTTTGTTGTAGGAGAGTGAAAGAAGTAGCAGTCAATGCTGATTCATGGACAGTGGATTCTCGAAGCACATGGCTGGGAACACCAAAAACTGATCTTTGTTGTAGGAGAGTGAAAGAAGTAGCAGTCAATGCTGATTCATGGACAGTGGATTCTCGAAGCACATGGCTGGGAACACCAAAAACTTCCTTTCACTCAAGGCACTTCAAGGTGGAGGTGTCTCTTTTGGTGATGGAAATAAAGGGTATATCCTTGGAGTTAGCAGGGTTGGAAAATAACTTGAAGACTCCATTGAAAATGTTTACTATGTGAGCGGGTTAAAGTACAGTCTTCTTAGCGTTTCTGGGACATGTGATAAGGGAAATGAAGTCAAGTTCTCTTCAGACAAATGCATTGTCACCAGCTTGTCTACCAAGAAGGTGATCCTGACGGCCAGAAGGCGGAAAATCATGTATGTGGCAGACCTGTAAACAACTCATGGAGACGATCTGACATACCTCAGTGCTCAAAGTGAAAATGCCGACTTATGGCATCAGAGGCTAGGTCATGTGAGTTCGTCTTTCTTGAACAAGCTGGTTTCTAGGGACCTGGTCTATAGTTTGCCAAATTAAAGTTCAGTGATAACAAAGTGTGTGATGCATGTGTCAAAGGGAAGCAGACCAGATCATCATTCAAACCAAAGAAACAAGTAAGCTCTTCAACAGTTATTGAAATGATACACATTAACTTGTGTGGGCCTATGAAAATCCAAAGTCAAAACGGAAAGAAGTACCTGGTGATTGTGGATGACTACTCAAGATTCATATGGACTATGTTTCTCAAGTCAAACTCTGAGACAACTGATGTGTTGTTGATATTCTGCAAAATGATCCAACCCAAGCTCAGTTACCTAAGGGCCTTTGGGTGCAAGTGTTTTGTGCTGAATAATGGTAAGAATGATCTGGGAAAGTTTGATCCCAGAAGTGATGAAGGTGTTTTTTTGGGGTATTCATATTTAAGCAAAACTTGTAGGGTCTTCAACAAAATAACAATGTGCATTGAGGACAGTGTTCATGTGATCTTTGATGAAAGTGGTGATTTGAAGAACTTGGAGATGAAGGACAATGATGATCTCAATGAGCTGCTCAAAATCCAGAATTTGATGGTGTTGATCTTGGTCCATCTGAGAAGCTGAAGGAAGATGTCCAGCCTACTGAGGAACCTGGTCCGGCTCATGATGCAAGTCAAGAGGAAACTCGTCCTCCTAAGAATGACGATTTTAAAGATGAAGAAGAACAGACGGAGCAACCCCAACCCTGGCCTCTAAACCAGGGTGGAAACACAAATCATCTCACCCCCTTGAGAATCTCATTTCCCCATTGAATTTTGGAATACAACTAGGTCCAAAACAAGAAATCTGGTTGCATTCTCAGTTTTCATCTCAACTATTGAGCCTAAAAATGTGAAGGAGGCCATGAAAGATGTTGATTGGGTCAATTCAATGCAAGATGAACTACATCAGTTTGAGTGGAGCAATGTGTGGTACCTAGTCACCAGATCTGCTGACAGAACAATCATAGGGACCAAGTGAGTGTTCAGAAATAAGCTTGATGAAAATGGGTTTATCACTAGGAACAAGTCCAGACTGGTTGTTTAAGGCTATAATCAAGAGGAGGGCATAGACTATGACGAGACATTTTTCCATGTTGCTCGAATGGAGGCTATCAGAATCCTCATAGCATTTGCAGCCTTCATGGGTTTCAAGCTCTTCCAGATGGATGTCAAAAGTGCCTTCTTGAATGGAGATCTGAAGTAAGAGGTACATGTGAAACAACCACCTGGAATTGAGGATACTGACTTCCCAAATCATGTGTTCAAACTCAACAAGGCCGTGTACGGACTGAAACAGGCACCCAGAGCCTGGTATGAAAGGCTGTCCAAATTCCTGCTGAAGAATGGTTTCAAGAGGGGCAAGATAGACAACAACTTTTTATTAATGAAAAGGGAACAAGAATTGCTTATCATTCAAGTGTATGTGGATGACATCATTTTCGGAGCCACCTCTGAATGTCTGTGTGAATAATTTGCAACTCTAATGGGGAATGCATTTTAGATGAGTATGATGGGGGAACTGAATTTTTTCCTAGGCCTACAGATCCAGCAAACCTCAAGTGGGACTTTAATTTGTCAAGAGAAGTACACAAAGGAGTTGTTGAAGAAGTTTCACATGGTGGACTCGAAGCCTATTGATACCCCCATGGGTATAAACTCTAAAATGGGAACAGGAATCCAGTTCAGCACAAAAGAACAAAGCACATTGATGTCAGACATCACTTCTTGAGAGACAATGTTGAAAAGGGAAACATCAACATGCAGTACTGTAGAACTGAAGATCAAATTGCAGAAATTTTCACAAAGTCCCTCAGCAAGGATCAATTTGAGAGAGTAACAGGTTGAAGTTGGGGATGATGAACATGTATTGAGCTAACCCTATCCAAAGGCATCCAATCTTCCTTTGACTATGATCAGAAGGGCAGTCATCCTCATTACTTGTAATGTTTTGTTTAAGTGAGATCAACCTTGTACCTACTATAGGTATACACTCATGGAAAATCACATGAGCAAAGAATGATCAGAACCATTCAGTAATCAAAATTTTCTTGCAAATAATGACCTGGTCCTGTCTAAAGGTTAGCACTCTCTACATTTTGTTTAAACTGTTGAATGAGAACCGTTGAGATCTCCACATGTCAGTCATCGGTCATTCTGACCATTGTCCCATCGCTTTAAGTCCAAGTGACGCGTCTACTCAGTGACCTGACACATCGTTTCAGTTCCTTTTATATAACTTTCCTTCACTCCATCTCTTCACAGTTCAAACTCTCTCTCTCTCTCTCAAAGCTCTCCGCCAACAGCCCTAATCCTTCCCTCTCTCTCTCCAGTACTCTTATTCTTCTTTCTCTAACATGTCTCAGTCACCATCTTCTTCAAAGAAAATGCAAGACTCCTTAAATGAAATAGATCCAGTGGCATTCTATACATCATCTAATGCTTCTTCTCCGTCGAAAATGTCGACCATATCTCTGGTCAACATTGCAGAAGACAATCCTATTACTTCCCAGTCTCTCATAGATCTTAATAACCCTACATCCTCACATCAACCTAGTCCCTATTCAGCTATGTTATCTGACCATAAGTTTGAGAGTGATCTTCCCAAGAGTAAGTCCTCTGAGTTCAATATTCTTGCCGCCAGTGAAAGCTTGTCATCGAAAGTCTGGCGCAGATGAGAGAAGAGCTGATAATTAAAGAGGGAGGAAGTTGTGTGGATGGAATACTTGGAGATTCAGAAAAGGGAAACAAGTGAAGAAATCAGGCAAGTTAAAATCTAGGACATCGAATTTTTCATTATACATGAAGACAAAGCCTGAGAGTTCTACTATAATGTGGAATTTGCAGAGGATGGCAATATTCACACCTGGGTAGGTAACAAAAGTCTATATCTGGATGAAGAACTACTGGAAAACTACTGGAGGTATCCAGAGAAGAGACCAGATCTGTGGTGGAAATGTCTTACGCCAAGCAATTTGTGAAAGAAGCTCATAAAGTGAGAGTACCAACTGGTGTTCGAATTCTTCAATAAGGTACTTTTTCCTCGAACAGAAAAACATACATCTGACATGTTCATCATGGAATCACTTTGCAAATTTGAACCCCTCAACCTCCTATCCCTAATGATGGATCATATGTATAAAATCGTAGTTGAGCACAAAGGTAAACATAGGATGGGTTATGGGTATTTTCTGACTAAAGTGTCTCACCATCTGAGCATTTCAGTAGGGAAATGTACTGCTGAAATCGTTAAACATTCCTACTCCAGAGTACCTTGGTGGGGTGTGCGAGCATCGATGGGAAAGTTGGACCACTGAGCAAGATGTCTCAGTTGGTAATGGAACAAGATCAGTTGAAGCAAGAATTGGAAGAACTGATTGTACTTGTGAGTACAAAGGACGCTGAGATTGCCTTGTTGAAGGCTCAACTAGCCAAAGTGCAGACAAAGGGACCTGGTACTGCAGAAGCCAATGAGTCGAGGAAAAAGAATTTTGATCATGATGCTGCAAATGAAAGGCTTACTCTTGTTATCAAGTCCCTCTCCCATCCGCCTCCATCTACATAGACCTTCCCTTTCCCTTCCGTGTCTTTCCTTTGTGTGGACAGTGTCTAGGGTTCTCAATATCAGTTTAATTTTAATGTATTGAATGCTATCTTTTGTGCAATGATATTAGATCCTGCTTTGTTGTGATTAATCCTTATTTAATCTTGTTTTCTCACCATATTTGTGTTTCCCCTGGCTATGGTCTTACTTTGCAAACTTACTTGTTATGCTGGTTTACTGCACTTCTTTTTTATGATTCCAAAAGGGGAAAAATATTAGTTGCTTAGGTTGGGAAGGCCGGTTCACAGGAAATAAAATGCAAGGCATGTCGACAGGGGGAAATGAATCATGAAAGACATTGTAGGCACTTGTGTACCTGATTGACAGGGGGAATGTAATAATGAATAAGGGGCCTCGATCGACATGGGGAAGAAATTGTAGGCACTGGTGTACAGTTTGCCATCATCAAAAAGGGGAAAAATATTATTTGTAGTTTTGATGATTTGACAAACCCAGGGACTTTGTAAAGGGACCGATCTCATGTGCAAATGTACACTCAACTGCCAGGCTGGAAAAAGTACAATTGTTGGTGCACAGTTTCCAATAGTGGCAGAAGCGGCAGAAACCTCAGCCAATGGCATGGCCTCGAAGGTTGTGACTATTCTTCATAAATACTATGTCCAATAGTCATAACTTTAGTTTTTTACAACTTGAAAATTCTCAAGAACACTTGCAAAGACTCACTTTCAAGAAGAATCATCCTCAAGAGCAATAGGGACCTAATAGAGTTGCAAGCCGTCTTAGTTGTCTTAGGGTGTATACTTCAGTTCTTATCTTGTAAATCTATTTCTATGTTATAAAAGAAGTAGATCGTTGTTTTGTTTCTGAAGAAAAGTTTAAATCAGTCAAGTGTTGATTGATTTAGTGGGCAACTTTGTTGTTGCTTAGTCAAAGTCTAAGTCATCTAGAGTTAGGTGATTTAGTGGGCGGTGTGGTATCCGCTTAGCAAAATCTAAGTTATCTAGGGGGATAGCTTAGTGGGAAATGTAGTATCTGCTTAGGCTCGTTAAGTAATAGAGTTATTACTTAGTTGTGAGATTAATAACTGTCACGACCCGAGAGTACCCCCTAGTCGTAACATGGCGTATTCAACCCCGAAGGGGTCTTATACAAGCCACATAGTCATTCATTGCATTCAATAATGAAAATAGTGCGGAATAAAAAAACTTATTTACATCCACACATTC
>JAJOOO010017646.1:0-16724 GCA_029582685.1 Solanum piurae
CAGGTTGTCATACCAAAAGGCATGAGTAAGTAATTCCATACAGTTAAATATTTCATTGTTGGGGGGAGTTGCAGGAGCTACTTCTCGTACCGCTACAACTCCCTTTGATCGGCTAAATGTGGTTTTACAAGTTCAGACTACTCATGCTTGATCTATTGTCCGAGAAATATGGAAATATGGTGTTGTATTGTGTTTCTTTAGGGGCAATGGATTAAATGTGATGAAGGTTGCACCTGAAAGTGCAAGTGAGTTTTACGTTAAGAGTGGGTTATACAAACTCATGCAAATGAAGGTGGAAAGGTTCCCAACCTGGGAAAATTATCAAAAGATATATGGGATTCAGGATCAGGGGCATTTTATAAAGGGCTGATACCATCACTTCTTAGATTTAGCTGTCTATGAAATGTTGAAGGATTTATTTTCTTCAGGATAGTGATATATATAGCTTGTAACTAGATCTCTATATATAAGTACATAAGTACTGCTAACCAACTCATCTCCAACAAAGTGAAAATAGCATTTTTCTAACAATTGTGCAGAACCTGGTGCTCTTGTGCAACTTGGTTGTGGAACAATTTCCGGAGCAATCTTCATGCTTGACTCGACAGTAGTGCCAGCAGCTAGCAATCGTTTATGAATACATGAAAAAGAATCTAGATCTCAATTAGTTGGTGTGTAATCTTGGAAGGTTGCTCCACATTTGAGGTTAATTAGCTGATGCTAAGGGACGACGATGATGATGATGATGATGAAAATTAAATTTATCAATGCGTCATGCGTTACTCCTATATTATATTAATGTTTCATTTTTGTGGATGAGTTTTTAACTTCTTCCCAAGTCTGGGTGGTTTCATCGTTATGAGTCGCTTATCATCAAAACATGTTGACATATCCTGCAAGTGATATCCATTGTCCAGAGGTAGTCAACTGACACTTCTTCGCTCTGAAATTACACGATATATTGTATATTTAATCTCATACACTTACTTTGTATATATTTTGAATCCCTGATGAATATCCTAGTATTGATATTTCTTTTGTAATGTTTCAATGGCGTAACCGTTTGAACAATTGAACCTCATCCTCTTAATGAAAATCATGGCTCCGCGACTGATTACTGGACCACAGAACACATTGGATAAAATAGAAAACTAAGAACATGACAGTTATAGGAAGGAGATAAGGACAAGAAAATAATGCAAAAAAAACTCTTAATTACTCTCTCAGTCCCATTTTATATGAGTTAATTTGACTTGACAAGAATTTTAACAAAGAAAAAAAGACTTTCGAAACTCGTGGTCTAAAATAAGCGACAAATGTTTGTGTGGCAATAAATCATTTGATTATTAAGGATAATGTGTATGTTTTAAAGTTAAATTGTTACTTAATATAGAAACGTGACATTTTTTTTTTTAACTGACTAAAAAGTAAAGTGAATCATATAAAATGAGTCAAAGGGAGTAATGTTTTTCATGTGGAATAAGTCACGTGAATAATGTTCTAAAAATTTCGAATATGGAAGAAGACAAATGTTTGAATAAAGATGTCAATATTCATCCTGAATGGTGGGGTGGGGTGGAGGTACCTAATCACACAAGGAGTTTAGAGAAGGTTTGGGTTATGATAATCTAAAGATTTCACGTTTTTGTCCTATATGAAAGATATTTATCACATCTTCATCCTAGTTTTGTAAATTTATCTATCAACTCAATTAAAATTCCTTAATATATAAAAAAAATATTACCTCAATTGTATAGATTGATGAAATCCCCCATCCATCAATTTTATCGATTTTTAAATTGCTCCATCCCCCCACCCCCACAACCCACATTTATGCTTTTCGATTGTATCATTTCTTGTAAATCTACCTCCAACTCGGATCACTCTTTCCTCCTCAATTATAATGATTTGCAAATCTACTCCAGGAGTTGATCACCTTATAAATTTCTCCTATCATTAGTCTTGTCATTCATGTAAGTTGCTCTTTTTTTCTTTTTTTACTTAAATTTGACTACATTTATGCCGTGAAATTTATTTATTGTTGATGATGTTCTACATTAGTTTTAATTTTAATTAAGAAATAGATCGTTGTTTTTAAAAAAAATTAATGTAAATTTTCATGAACTTCCATTTGATGGGATTTTTTGGTTGAGTTCTCATTATACATTTAATAAATGTCAATTAAATTAGCTATATCTGAATTGGAACTAGTTTGATGGACTATACGAGTACTCTATATATGTTTGTTTAACTTGTTTACTGTATTTAAGAATATAATAACTTACATACCTTTTGAAAATAATCTTTATAAATTGTAAAAAAAAATTTATCTAAAAGAATAGGAAACTTGATTTTTCACATGTCTGTCTTCAGTAGATTTTGAGAATTAATGAAGTAAGTTCTTGACTTTTGTAGATAAATTATGGTTAACCTTATTTCATGTAGTGTTGATATAACTTTTGTTATGCTACCTCTAGCAAAGAAAATGCATCTTTATTCAAAAGATTCAATCTTTCAAAGATTTAGAGTAGCTTACAATCTTTTTTTTTTCTTTCATAAGGATAATTTTGGGTATGTTTTTGCTTCTTAATGTTATGATTAATATGTTGTTTTCAGGTTTACAAGATGTGTGACTTTAGTCTTACAAGTAGGATGAAAGTCATTGTTTTGTAGATTAAATGGAACCCATTTCTTATGTATATATCATTATTCATAGCTCCCAAAAGCAGGGGGGGGGGGGTGTTATAGTTGTGGGTATGAAGTAGGGGTAGTGGTTTGTTCCGTTCAGTTAGATGTTTTAATGAGTATTAGTCTCTTGATACTTATTTTAGTGTAGATGAAAGTGATAATTAAAAGGGAAAAGGTAGAAGTACCTTCCTAGACTATGACTCAAATCTCAAAGACACACCTTAACTAAACTAAGGTCCTTAACTAAACTAAGGTCCTATTACTCCCCTGAACTCATTTTTTTTGTAATTTTGTACATTTTTTTGGCATACGTGGCATCCAAATATCTCCCACGCGCCTCAATTGCGTGGAGTCACAGGGTGTGCCACATAAGCCAAAAGGTGTACAATATTATATATAAAATGAGTTCAGGGGTAATAGAACCTTAGTTTAGTTAATGTGTATTTCTGGGATTTCGGTCATAGTCTAGGGGATACTTGTGCCTTCTCCCTATTTAAAATAATATTTTCTAATTTAATAAATTATTCTTGCAACTTCCGGTCATTTATTTAAACTTCATAAGTAGTGTTTTACAATAAAGATTTACTTTTGTATTTCACATAGATCTCCTTGGGAATGGAAAACCTCTTTTATAGAGTTGGATGAATTTTAGTTAACGTTATTTTCAATATTCTTGCACCATATAATGATTGTTGTATTTTAAAAAATATCCATGGCTAGTTGATTTTTCTTTGACAAGTAAATTTTGCTTATTTGATCTGTAACATTTACTCTTTTTTTTTTTAGATATTATAACAAGTTGTATGTAACATCTTAGGCACAAAATTTCATGCATCAAACTTTCCATGTTTACGTGGAAAACGTGAGTTATGACATAATAATGGACAAATAAGGACAAAAAGTAGTAAAGTATAAAAAAAATATTTTTCTTTATGAAATATTTCTTCTTACAAATTATAATCTTGAATTAGGGTTTGTTGGCCCTTCAAGATCAGATTGAAAATGTCAATACGGGATTAAGCAAGGAAATCAATTTTGCACGTATGAATCGCATCAAGAATGATCTATAGTATTTGTTTGGTAAGGGCTTATTTTCATTTGATTGTCTCTTCCTAGTGATTAAGATCTAGTCATATAAGTTCAATTATCTTACTCAAAAATATTTTTTTGTTTTTGCAGGATGGCTTCTTTAATCGACAGGTTATTGGAAGCGCAGACTGTCACCACACCTTTCCAAAGGCGTATTCAGGAGGGGTCATCGTGTTAGGGTTTTGCCCTGATTTTCTTACATTATTTGAATTTATATTTTCCTAAAAGAAAAGACAAAACATTACCATAAATGTTTTTACTTTTTCGGAAAGGAAAATATAATATTCTTCCATATTTAGTTTATTCTTTCCTTAGAGAAAAAAATTGGAGATCTATAAATTGAAGATCCTTATTCTCATAGCATAACACAATAGTATCCACAATGTAGAGTTTTACTTATGTAAGATTTACTCTCTACAGTTTTTATATTTTTATTAGTTTTTAATTATGTAGGTCAATTGGTCTTATCATATAATAATATTATGTCTTTTAGTATAGTTTTATGTGTCGTCTAATTTATCAACCATATTATTTGCAATTGTAAGCTTCCGCATGACGCCCTAATCACCTTTCATAACCCAACAAGTGGTATCAGAGCACATGGTTCAATGATCCAATGGTTCAATAACCCAGGTTCATCGAGGTTGAAGACAGGTTCAAGGCGGTTTCAAATCAATTTGCAATCAATTTGATGATAAAAAAGATTTTTGTTCAACTACATGTGGATAAGAGATTTAAATCATATTTTCAACATTCCTGTTGCTGCATCTTTGAAAATAAAAATAAAATATTTTAAAACCACTTTTAACCCATATATTTTAAACTTTATTTTTAACTATGGCAGGCAACAATGATGAAGACTATGTGAAGAACGAAGATATCATGCATATTGTGAAGAAGAAGGATCAAGTTTTGTCAAGAAAATTCTGCCAAAAGGGGAGATTTGTTAGGATTTTACCCTGATTTTCTTACCTTATTTGAAGTTTATATTTTCCTAAAAGAAAAGACAAAACATTACCATAAATATTTTTATTTTTCCGGAAGGGAAAATATAATATTCTTCCATATTTGGTTTATTCTTTCCTTAGAGGAAAATTTGGAGATCTATAAATTGGAGATCCCTATTCTCATAGCATAACACAATAGTATCCACAATGTAGAGAGTTTTGTTTATGAGGAGATTTTCTCCCTACAGTTTTTATGTTTTTATTAGTTTTTAATTATGTAGGTCAATTGGTCCTATCATATAATAATATTATATCTTTTAGTATAGTTTTATGTGTCTTCTAATTTATCAACCATATTATTTGCAATTATAAGCTTCCGCACGACGCCCTAATCACCCTTCATAACCCAACACATCGGATTCACGTGAACTCATGCTCCCCTCCCGAAATCATATATAGTAGTGTTATATTTTAAAAAAATATTTAAAGTTAGATGTGTGAACTCACACTGAAGTAACATACAATATCGTGTAATGATGATTGAGTGCACCTCTGTGAGGTTAGAAATATGAATCTTTTATCTATCTTGTTTTATTTTCCTTTCCTTTCCTTTCCTTTCTAAATGTCAAATCGATCAAAATTTATATCTTAGATCCACCTTTTCATAATAGGATACCAATTATCTCAAAATCATGAATACGCCTCTGCTGACCTTTCACTTCGATTGCATTAGTCAGTGGCTCATGAAAGAGAATTCTCGCTCCCCACCCCCTAAAAGGACTGCATTGGCAATTTAAAATTCCAAACTGCATTGGTGCCATTAAATTAGCTTCACAGATGAGTGTATTTGGGGTGAAATGTTGCAGGAAATGTTAAAATGGAAGAGTTTGAAGTAAAATGTTGAGAAGGAAATGTTTTGTTTTTGGATGGATTGGTTAAATGAATTTGCGGCCGGTCTGATTTGGGAATGGGTGGGTTTTTTAAATAATTTAAGTTAATTATAAGGTGATCAATAGATGATTTTCACATTATTAATGAATTTATTAATGGGATAAGGTAGAAGTACCTCCTAGACTATGACCGAAATTCCAGAGACACGCCTAAACTTTACTAGAGTCCTATTACCCCCTAAACTAATTTAAAATGAAATAAATACACCACAAACGCTGACATGGCATAGAGAGTGTGCACACTCTCTTGAAGGCAGGTGATGAGTGCACAATTGGACACATGTCATTTTTTATTGGTAACTTTATAATTAGTTAGTACACATTTTTATTGATATTAAAACTTATATATATTTAATTATTTTTATTTCTTACTTTGTAAAATATTTATTTTAATTTCTTTTCACTTTAAACTTTTTTTTAATTAATTTATTATCTTTTCACTTTCAAATATTTTTAAAATATGTGTATTTTTTTTTAAAAAAAAGTGTCCTTAATTTTAATGTTTTAATTTTTTTATGTTTTATTTGATTTTCTTCACTTATTTGATATCCGGTCAAAATTAACTTATTTTAAATACAAGACATTTGGAATTAAATTTGAAATCAAATCAAAACGAAAGACAAAGAAAATAAAAATCAATAGAAAAATAAAAGAGAAGAAACAACGAATGTAGGTAAAGAAAATGTGTATTAACTTAATTTAAATAAAAGATAAAAAAAATAAGAATATTTTTTTAATTTTTTTTTAAAAAATTAAATTTTTTAAATATATTTTTTGCTTTTTATGAAAAAAATCTTTTTTAATTAAAAAAAATATAAAAAAATATTTACATATGTGGCGGGAGAGTGTGTACAAACACAACCAACTTGGGTGGTTGAAGGTGCCACGTCAGCACAAAAGGTGCACAAAAATACGAAAAAATATGAGTTCAGGGGGGTAATAAGACCTTAGTTAAGTTTAGGTGTGTCGCTGAGATTTCGGTCATAGTCTAGGGGGTACTTATGTCTTATCCCTTTATTAATTGAGTTTAAATGGGGGATTGTTAAAAATATGGGTAATATAGAACCTAAAGGTAGATGTTAGGGATATTTGAGAGCTAGTAGGTGGATGGAAGATAGTAATGTACCATTTCCAATAGTTCAAGGGTATTTTAGGTCATTTTCCATTATTTTTTTATAATCATTGATGCGAGCTTTTTAGGTAAATCTTGCTTAAAAGAAAATAAGTTCTTAATATTAAATATTGTTTAAATATGTATAATAGTCAATCGTTATGTCATGCAAAAGAAGTATACAAATGAGATTGGTATATAAATGTAACTTTTAAGTACTAGTTATTCCTAGGGGTGGCACAATGGATAATTTATATGTGTACTTATTCAAATTACTCATCTTAAATGGGTTGGGTATCCAACTCAATTAAAATGAATAAAAAATAAATCAAACTCATATTACCCATTTAAAAGTGGGTAGTTGTCACAATCCAAAAATAGACGTGATGACTCTTGTCTATTCTCACAAAGAGAAGTCAGTCTCAACCTAATAAAATGAAAGAAAGGCGGAAAGTAAAACAATGAACAAGATAAAAGCGAAAAACTTATTCATTCTATAATCACTCCAAAACCTGGTTGTCACGTGTACAAGCCACTAAAGCATAAAGTACGGAAAAAAAATATAATTACAAGTCTAAATATTTTTGTTTCTAAAAAACAAAACAAAACGTAACATAAAGGAAACGAGGGTTCGCTGGGATGACAAGGAGCTACCTCTCCAAAATCTTTCAACAAGCCTCGGGTATAGAAGAAGAAGAGCAATCACATGGAACTGGGCTCGGAACCTACACAAGTGTAAAAGTAAGGAGTGAATATATACCAAACAATACAATATTCCACAAGCAACCTGATAAACAAAGTAAAACTAACTAGAAATGAATACTTTTTTCATCCCAATCGAACCTCCTCAAACTACAACCTGCATAGGAATCATCCCAACCTAACAATTCACAATACATAGTTCACAAGTCCTCATTATTAAAGTTCAACAGTCACAGTTCAAAAATCATCACGTATCAATTATGACAATCACAGTAAATCAACCACAAGTATTGAATTCATCAAAACACATTAAGCAAGTACAAGGAACACCAAATTTCAAGATTTATCAGGGCAATGTCACTCGAAACTCATGGAAACCACCCATAGTTCATGAACTCCCTGGTAATGATCTCGGCATCAGTATCACTCGCCGGTAATGACCTCGGCACCCATAACACTCACTGGAAATGACCTTGGCATCAATAACACTTGGCGGAAATAACCTCGGCATCATAACACTTGCCGAAAATGACATCGACGTCACAAACACTTGCCGGAAATGACCTCGGCATCAATAACCATCACATTTCTCATCATTACGCACAAAAATAAATCCAAATAAGTAATTTCACACCACAAGGAGGATACAATAACTCAAGCAAATCAAGGCCACAATAATGTCATCCAAGCATTTCATCAATCAACACACTAGGGCTCACAACAAGGCAAATTCACAAAGTATCATGATCAACACGTTGCCTTTTATTTAACCCGTTTCCTTATTCATTAAAATTAAGCAAGTGAAACAATGAATCTTTCACCTCATTCTCATTACTCCCCAATAATATAATGAAGAGAAATACAATATTAAACTAGACTTACGAAGTTTAGGAAATCACTTGCCTCAATTCAATCAAATAGTCAATCCATGACTTGAGTCTTCCCCTTCCAAATAATATCCAATGCCCCACAATCTATATCATTCAAGTAATCAACATAAGATTCCGGAAATAAAAACTCTCAATTTATACAATTAAACAAAAGGGTCAATCAACTCAAAAACCCAATTCCTAAATTGAGGTTTGAATCTGAAAATCTTTAGTTGAAAATATTACCCAAGATATTTGGAACTCATTGGTGAAAACCATTTCAAAAAAAGGAGTTAAAATCATATCAAAATCATCATTTTACTAAGTTTTTGGGTTCTTGAAGATAAACCCCAATTTTTCATTTCAAAAGCTTGATGTGAACACTTAAATTCATAAATAATCATGGGTAATTGAAGATTTAAGGTTGGTTAGTAATCGTTACCCAAATATTTCTTCTCAAAAATCTTGTGCAAATCGCCCCCAACAAAGCTTCCAAAACTCAAAAACGGTGAAATAGGGTTGAAACCCAATTTTGGAAGATAATTCTGTTCAGGGGTCCTGCACTAACGCGGACGGACAACTCAAAAATGAGCTCCATGAATGCGCCTGCTAATTCGCACACGTGGAGGTCAATGCTTTGACCTCCCGCGAACGCAGTCACCGACCGCCATTACAAAGGGTTGGCTTCACCAACACAGACAACAAAAATCAACAAACACAATTTCATCGATTGGACCATCTGGATTCGTTCGGAACCCCGTACACACAAACCAAATATGTAAATTGACAATTGCTCGACGTTCCATACAAAATGAAACCATCAAAACACGAATTTGAGGTCTCCTTGACCCGAAATTCATAAAAGTCACAAGAAATGAATATAACGCCTAAAAAGGTCAAATCAAGCTTGGAACCTCTAAAAATTCAACGAAGAGCTCATCCATGCTTAAAATCCTGTCCCGAATTCGAGGAAACTCTCAGAATTTCGATTCAAGCATTCGAACCATCAATGTTGACCAAAGTCAACCCAAATGCTAAAATTCAACAAATTTCCAACTTAGGACCTCAAACCCCCAAAAGGACTCCGAATATGAAACCAAAAATTCTCTTAGACCAACTTCCACATTCTAGAACTAATGGAATTGACATAATTCCTTACCGACACGCGAAACCCCAAAAGACTTCGAAATTCAATTTTAAGCAACTTAAGTCTTTCAAAATCAAAACTTACCCAATTCACAACTTTTTATTCAAAATTTGAAACCAACTTTAAAAAGCTCAAATATAATTAACTGGGGATCAATATCAGGAGGGGGAAAATGGTAATTTTATGAAATTTCCAAATATGATTGACCGGGTCATTATAGTAGTTTAATGGATAAAGTGGGTAAAAGAGAAAAGACATAAAGTGATACCTGAAGTTGTCCCAAAATTTCAAAAAGACACCTTAACTATGCGGGCGTCCTATTACACCCCTAAACAATTACGATAATATATTGTTGACACCAAATTTTGACCCTATGCAATTCGAGTTAACTACCGAGCTTCTTCAATTTCAAACAATTTGAAATAATCGTCTTTGAAAAATCCAAAAAAAATATATATCTTCCTAATTAGTTTTGGTTAACATTTTTCATAAATAATTATTTAATTTTACATATTGGTTTATATAATTTTCATCTTTTATATAAATATTTAATAAATAGCCTAAAAATAGTGTTTAGCATAAATACATATTTATTTCCTTTAAATTAGTGGATTATATAATTTTGTATAATTAGTTCTCTATTTTAAGTAATGAATAAGTCTTGATAATTATTTTGTCTTGTTTAAATTAAGAAGCTCAAATAATTAATCGATAATTATTCATCTTATTTTAATTTTGGACGAATTAGTTATTTGACTCAATTTGGTTATATCTAAGTTTAATTGGATTAGAATACCAATTAAATTAAAGTGGAAAATTTCAATAAAAAGGGTCCATCCTTTTGTTCTTAAAACCTGCCCATATATATGCATATATCCTATTGTCACGCCCCGAGCCTACACCCTGGACGTGGCCGGCACTCGAGAACCATTGTTGGCCCCAAGTGAACCTTTGGTTTGGCTTACTTACTCAACGGAAGACTTTAAGCATTAAGAAAAAGTTTCATATGCTAAATAACTCAACTGTCTCAAACTGAACTCATAATGTTTTAAAAATAAACATTTAACTTAGCCAAAATGGCAACTCAAATCTGAACATAAGCCAATAACAAAATGATGACGAACGAACTAACATATGACTATCTATGAAGCCTCTAAAACAACTGAGATGGATGTCGGGACAGGCCCACAACATCCTAATGAACTAAAATGATATAGAAATGAAAAAGAGGGATCCTCCGGGATGCAAAGAGGCTCACCAACAACTCTGAAGCTCAACTGGATCAACGGTGCGCTGGATGCTGATCCTGGTTACCTGCGTCTGTATCATAAGACGATGTAGGCCAACTGGCATCAGTACATTGAATGTACGAGTATGCGAGTTGGAATGCTAAACACAACTTAAACTTGAAAGGAATCTGAAAGGAACTGAAGAACTTACCTGGTTCAACTCAACTCAATATAAATGAACTCATTTCAATATAAAATAGTTTAAAAACAAGTGCAATATAAGAAAATTTTGTTTAAAACATGATGGCAACTCTATGTATTTAGAAATACAATAATAACTATGTATGTATGAAAAGATACAATATGAACTCTGTTTGTATATAAAAATACAAAATACTGTTGTGGGAGGGACAACCATCACTTAAGAGCTATAGTGATGATACAACGTTTTACCTCACGCTGCCAAGGATTGTCCTATACCTTGCCGGGGGTATAGAACCTAACTCACTAAGTGGATCCACTAGTCTATGCTAAAAAAGCACTAATGAAATCATCTAAAAAGTATGACCCTTTTCTACCCATGGTGGCTACATGGTTTATGGGGGATGTGAGTTGTCTGAACTCTCCCCCATATCGGTGCTTAATACTACTCCCAAAAATATAATATTAGCTCTTATGTTTAAAAACATACTTCTTTATGTGGTTTGAGATTAGTGCTCAAAAACTTAGCTCAAAGGCTATCTTGGAAATCAAAGTTTCCTCTCTTGCTTCATTTAGAAAGCGATTACTCTTTTCTGAAAACTAGCCCGAAGGCTCCTTGGAAATCGAGGTTTCCTTTCTTGTTTAAATGCGAAAACATTTCAAACCCTTTGGGAATACATAGCCCCCATATTCTTTTGAAGAAATGAACTTCAACTTTACTCTTTACTGAACTCAAAACTTAAGTCTTAAAACAAAGTTAAAATGTTTGCAAAAGACTTTTGGAAAACTTTATGAACTTCTCTTAACTTGACTCTTGACTTCTCTTGATTTGACTCTTAACTTTCCTTGAATTGAATTTATGGATTCAAGGATCGTGATTTGTGATAGGAAAGATCTCATGATGTTTAGGAACAAATTTAGATAGTTAAACATGAGAAAAGACCAAAAATCAGTATCTGAGGGTGGGTCCGTGATGCAGAGAAACATTTAAATTTTAGTTTTGAAAATAACTTTTGAGGCTGAATGGTCCGTGACCGCTCCGCTACGAAAACATTTTTTTCCAAATCTGGGGACTAGCTCCGCGACGCGGAGGCACTGTCAAATTTCGACCGACGAAATTTCTTCTTCGTTTCCCAGCCCCAATTCACCCAAACTCAATTCCTTTTCTCAAATTCCTTTTAGATACAGATACCCAACAAATATACCTAAGAACCTAACTCGAAACGACTCAATAATGCGACGTAACGATCTCAGAAACTTCTCAATATCAGCCAAATTGAAGAACGACATCAAAATCAAGAATAGATAACAAAAACATCAACTTTCAGACTCTTTTAGGACGAATCCATGCTGAATTAAATATGTTTGGCACGTGGGTGAATGAACCCAATGTTATGATAGCCTCACATACCTTGTAGGGATCGCCCCCGACGAAATCCACAAGCTAAATTCGGCGATCTTGACGATTTCCTTGCTTCTCCTTCTCTTTTGTCCTCTTCTTTCCTCTTTTCTAAAACCATAACTCTTTTCCAAAAGCGTAAAATTAATTCACTAAAACGATTTTAATTAATTGGATAAGGAAACGACTGAAATACCCTTCAAAAATCCGGATTGGACATTTCCTTATTTGAACAGCCCAACTTCCAAAGGGCCTAACTCACTCATACGAACTCGGAATCGCGCAAACCCAGCGGAGTTGGAAAGATAATTCCAAGAGCTTTCCTACCATATCTGGAAGTGCTCCTAAATCATCCCGAGCTTGAAGTTATGGCTGTCTGAGATTGACCAAAAACTCATTTTTTCCTAAATTAAGTAAATTTCCAGATTTTAATTCTTTCCAAAAATGACTATTTTCAATTATTGGCTTCTTCCTATTTATTTAAAATTGCGAGATGTTACACCTATATTCTCAAATTCTCACGCTCTCCTCTCTCTTTCTCATTTTTCATCCCTCACGCGCGCCTCTTCTCCTCTTTTCTTCTTCCCAAAATGCTAAAGTCAAGGAAGAACCCTAATTTCTTCGTCCACCCATCACCCCTGTCAGTTATTCTCCTTATTTTCAAAGATTATAGATCTCGGAACAAGATTTGTTGACTTTAGCTGAGAGAAATCTCACCCAAACCTGATGCGGATCAAGAGATATCACATCGAATACGGATTTTCGGGGGTAGGTTCTCCTCTTGCTTGTTTTTCCTTCCATTATCTCCATTCAATCTCTCATCTCCCGCTCAAATGGCTATTTGAATTCAAATCACTATTTTTGCTATAAATACATGGTATTAGTGCCATTGGAAAAAAAAAATACAGACAGAGGTTGAGAATTTGAAGGTTGGAGGATAGTATTCTTCGAAATCGAACCCACGAAGGTTTGAGCCTAAGATTTTTTATTTTCTTTCAAGTTCCTTTGCTCATCTGTTGGTGGGTCGAAGTGGAATCACTCTTTGCTCGTCGTCGTCCCCGTTCGCTACTCCTAAGAAGGTAAAATTATTTTTTTATATCTCGACTTAGCTCTAACTAATACGATATAATGTAGTACTAATTTCTTCAGTAATGTCTTATTACATTATTCTTAAGCTCCTTATCTATAATATTTATTCTAGTTATGGTGTTTATTGATTGTATTATTTAAGAATATTATGTTGTATGAGCTCCAACATGTATTCTTTAGGAATCATGGCTTTGAGAGAGCTTTCAACAAGAGAGAAGAGAGAAGAAAAAAGATTCTTTTGCTGCAGTCTTTTATTCCGACCAGCAACCT
Source organism: Solanum piurae (assembly GCA_029582685.1). NCBI lineage: Eukaryota > Viridiplantae > Streptophyta > Magnoliopsida > Solanales > Solanaceae > Solanum > Solanum piurae. The sequence continues at coordinate 13,692 of JAJOOO010017646.1, forward strand.
TCATATTGTGTTTCCCGATTAACTAACCGTTGGATCAGGCTGAAATTTTGACTGAATGTTCCTGACATCTTGGTGGTGGATTTGAACAGTAAAGAACGGATTCGGAGGTCAGCAAGATCCTGTTTTAAGTACCAAACATTAGCTGGGTTTGGGTGGTATTTCTTTCTATTTATCTTTTGTTGGTGTAGCTATTGTTTGTTCTCTTTTGGCACTTGTTGTGTAGCCATTAGAAGAATATTTGTAACTCTCTTATTGTTATAGTGAAGTAATTTGGATCTTGTCGATCCCATGGTGGTTACCTTCGGTTTGAAGGATTTTTCCACGTTAAACTTGGTGTTCTTTATTATAGATTTTCGTTTTCATCTTTTCGTCACAACAAGTGGTATCAGATCCAAGTTCGCTATCAAGGATTTTTTTGATGGAGGGGAATATGATCAAGATGGTATGTCTAAACGGAAAAAACTACAACATATGGAAAAGCAAGATGAAAGATCTACTGTTCGTGAAGAAGATGCATCTTCCCGTTTTTGCTGCTCATAAACCTGAGACTGTGACCGATGCAAATTGGGATTTCGAGCACCAACAAGTATGTGGATATATAAGACAATGGGTTGAAGATAATGTTCGCAACCATATTGTGAATGAGACACGTGCTAGAACATTGTGGGAAAAGTTGGAGACGCTTTACGCTTAAAATATTGGCAATAACAAGTTGTTCTTGCTAAAGCAATTGATGACCTTTAAATACAAGGAGGGCAGTCCTATTCTTGATCACATAAATGATTTTCAAGGTGTTCTTGATCAACTATCAGGAATGGGTGTTGATTTTGATGATGAAATACAAGGACTTTGGCTTCTTAATAATCTACCGGATTCTTGGGAAACTCTTCGTGTCTCTTTAGCGAATTCTGCTCCTGGTACTACAAAAAAAATGCTCAATTTATGGGGTTATTTTGTCAATTTATGGCGGTTTAGGGATCCCACAAATTAAATTGTGGCGATTTCTAAAAACGCTACAATTACCCTTGCCACGAGCATATTTGCAGCAGTTTTAGTAAACCTTCACGACGCTCCCCGCAAAATGACTTTTAATTTGTGGAGGTTTTTTAGTATCACTTTGTGACAGTTTAGAACCATCACAGTATGATCTCAATATTTTAAAAATTAAATTTGTGTGCATTTAAATTTGTCATGACATGAGATTAATATTTATATATATAATTTGATTTGTGGAATCTTACAAATTTGTTATTATTATTATTATTATTATTATTTTAACAATAAATGTGGAATTTGATTTACATCAGGTCTTCAAAATAATGAATAATTTTTGTAAATAACACATTTAAAGAAAATCAAATTTCATTAAACAAATTTGTATTAATAAGTTTCACAAATTCAAATTATATCAAATAAAAATAATCCAAACTTTTGTATAACAACTTCAACATTACAATTTTAAATCCTTTAAAATCTACATCAAAATAAATATCGAAAAATTCTATAGCATGCATTTATTTGGTGATTTAAGTTGTTATCATCCAATATTTTTATCCAAAGTGAAATAAGCTCAATCTCCGCATCAGGCTGAAACAATGAAACATTATACATAATTAGATAAATATATATTGATACATATATCTTCGTACATGATAAAAAAAATCAATTCATTTCAAACATAAATTCATATAAAGTTTTGATTTGACAAAAAATTATAAGATTATGTATTTGATGTTCTCTCTTATACCCTAAGAATAATAATAATGTGAATAATAATGACTTCATGATTATTCCTATGTAAGCACAAACCAAATTTATATTTTTCAAAATCATGTAAAGATGCTCATTCTATTTAACATGTTGGTTCAAATATTTCTCACTTTTGATAATTTACAAGTTAGACTTTCTTCTTTGACCTTATTTTGTTTTTTCATTTACCAAAAAAATAATTATAACTTCAACAATTTTCCGTATTGAATTAGTTATATTGATATCGATCACAATCTAATATGCAAAATCGTCCTTTAATTTGTAATAGTCAAATCCAAGCAAGAATAAAATGATAACATCATCCTTAACTAAACAAAAATAGAATTGAGGCTTACCATAAATCAATCAAAGATTGGGTATGAATTACTTTACGATGTGGTGAGAATTTAAACAAATCCTGCAATATGTAAAAATATTGATACATTAAATTTTAACAACTTGCAAAATAAAAAATGCCTATAAATTAAATAATAATATAAATTCTAAATTCTAATATGAATCATCAAACTCACCTAACACAGAATTGCCTTTATACTCAAATAATTATTTACCATTTGTTTCACTTTGCAAAGCCTACGTCCAAAAAAAGAAGAACATGTAATTAGCAAATTCACACACACAAAAATGAAATAAAAAATAAAGTAAAGAAGACTGATTGAGGAAAAGGGATAAAGGAGAGGAGAGGGAGTTACAGAAAACGAAATGGGATGTGTGCGTGCGTGTTTTAGTAGGAATGGGTGGGAAGGAGGGGTAGTTATTTCATTTTGATTGGATTTGAAAGGGTTTTAGGGGGAAGTTAATTATATTTTTAGGATTTTTAAATATTTTGGAGGGAGAGGTATTAAAATTTGGTTGAGTTGGGTAAAAATAAAAGATAAAAGATTTTTTTTTAATTACATAGAACAAGCTTTTATTTTTATTAATTTGTAATGACTATTGATTGAAATGTTTCACCTTAAAAAAGTAACGGGTACTATAAAAGCTTAAATAAACTTTTAAAAAATCAAACAAAATAAATATAAATGCAAATGACTATTTATTTGGCATTTGAGTTTTTTATATATATATAATTTGATAATTATAAAATTTATAATTTTGTGTTATGATAACCAAAATCACTAAATAATACAAAGTATTACCATATTAGATAAAATGTTGAAGTGAAATTACATCTACAAAGTAAACAAAATATTTAAAAATTAGTTTAATAGATAAAAGAAATAGAGGATCAAAAAATTACAATCAAGTTAAAATGAAGAAGGA
>JAJOOO010017702.1:0-11216 GCA_029582685.1 Solanum piurae
GGCTGCAAGCTAAACCTGCCACTATGTTAACTGGTTGGTGTGATTCTGACTGGGCTAGTTGTCCAAATACTAGAAGGTCTATCACAGGTTATGTAGTAAAGTTTGGTGAATCCTTGGTGTCTTGGAAGTCTAAGAAACAACACACTGTCTCCAGGAGCTCAGCTGAAGCTGAATACAGAAGCATGGCTTCAGTTGTGTCTGAAATCACCTGGTTATTGGGATTGTTTACTGAGTTAGGAGTGTCTATTCAGATGCCTGTTACCCTTCTTAGTGACAGTAAATCCGCAATTCAGTTGGCAGCTAATCCAGTCTTCCATGAGAGGACAAAACATATCGAAATTGACTGTCACTTCATAAGAGACAAGATCAAAGAAGGGGTGGTTGAAACTGTGCATGTTCCTACTCAGCATCAACTTGCAGACCTGTTGACAAAAGGCTTGACTCAAGCACAACATTTGTATCTTCTCCACAAGCTTGGTGTGTTTAATGTCATGCACCCTTCAGCTTGAGGGGGTGTGTTCAAATGTTAGTTAGAGTTAGTTAGCATTAGTTAACTAATCAATGAGCTGTCAATTAGTTAGTTAATCTTTGAGTCTGTTGCTCAACTATGAGCTGGCAATGTTAGTTAGTTTGTTGTTAATTTCTCAGCTATATAAGCACACTTTGTATGTGTTGAATAGAAGTAATCATCAATAAGATTCTTTTCTCTTCCTTCTACTCACATTTTGCTTAGATCATCAATGAACTGATGAGCTCATTAGCTCACAGTTTTCACAGTTTTCTTCTGTGAAAATTCCTCCTGCGCCCTTTACGTCCCCTCTGTAGTATGTATATCATTTCATTAATGATAGTTTCAAAAGAGTCTATGAACCATCTTGGCCTTTCAAAGCGGTATATCAGATACACTATGCCAAATCCAAAAGTCAAGCCACAACCATATCCCATTAGGACAGATTGCGAAGTCATTTCACTAAGAAAACTCGGTTCCATCTTCTTCATGTTCAACTGGTACTGATGCACTCTTATGCTTCCCACATTCATTTGACAGTGGAAATCCACATAAATCAGAATTTCCAAAATAGGAATCATTTTGAAACGTATTGAACTGATTACTCTGAGGAATAGGTCCAACAAGATGGTTGTGTGACAGATTTAGGACCGCAAGAAATGTGAGACTTGTCAATTCCACTGGAATTTTGCCGGTAAGCTGGTTGAATGAAAGGTCCAAAGCTTCAAGTGTGCTCATGTTCCTCATTTCGAGAGGAATGTGTCCTGTGAGGTTGTTATGAGATAAATTCAGCAGCAGAAGTGAATTCAAGTTCCCAATGAATTTAGGGATTTCTCCTGCAAACTTGTTCCTAGACAAATCGATTGTTGTGAAAATCTTCAACATCTTGTTGAATTCAATCTCTTGATTTTTCATCACTAATGTCATTGATTCTGCATACAATCCACTATACAAAACCTCTTCTCTATTACCTACAAAATCTAAATGTTCCTCAAGATACTCCAATCCTGATTTGTGTGCATCCATGTTCATCATAGCTTTGAAACCTTTTAGAACCTCTGTAGGTAAAGAGCCGGTAAATGAATTGTCGGAGAGGTCAAAGATCCTCATATTTGGAAATGGCAGTTTTGTTTTAAAAGCAGCGATTGGTCCATAAAATCTGTTAGATTTCAGTATGAGTACCTCCAATGATTCCAATGATTTCAACCAGGTGGGAAATGTATCACGAATTTTGTTGTTTCCCAAATCAAGGACTTGTAAGTCTGTACAGTTGACTAGGGATGTTGGGATCGGACCTTCCAATTGATTTTTGCTCAAATTTATATGATATAGCGTACTAGTCCTTCGGAAATTGCATGGGATGGGTCCATGGAAGTTATTAGCTCGTAAGTCTAATATTCTGAGCCAGGGAAAAGTAAACAAGCAATTGGGAATTTCAGCACTCAAATTATTGTAAGACAGATTTATAAGAAAAAGTTGATCTATGGTGCAAATGGGAGATGGCAAAGGTCCTCTGAGTGAGTTTGATTGAAGATCAAGCACAGCCATTATCTCCCAAGGTATATGGTCTAAGCTTGTAAAGTAGTTGTGAGAGAGGTTAAGGAATTGCAATGCACTCAAACCCTCGAACCATTTAGGGAACTGCCCGTGAATTTCATTCTCCGAGAGATCCAAAGTCTCTAACTCCTTAGAGTTCAATAAGAAATCTGGGAAATATTTCACATGACAAGAGCTTAAATCTAAATAACGAAGAAGGGGTAAAGTGGTATTGGTATTGCTACTCCATGATAAACCACTATGAGAAAGATCAAGATGTTGAAGGTTTGTCATGTTTGAAAATATTTCTGCTCCAATCTCCCCACAGAAGTTATTGTGCCCAAGATAGACATCAGTTAGGTTGAGAATATGTGTAAGTGATAGAGGTATGGGACCAGAGAATTGATTACGAGACAAATCAAGCGTTTCTATTGAATTAGTCTTAAACTCGGCAAGTGTACCACTGAGTGAATTGTTTCTCAATCTTAAAACTTGAAGGTTTGTCAAGTTCACAAGAGAAGATGGGAAAGGGCCAGTGAAGTTGTTGTTTTGTAGTAGTAAGTGTGTAAGCATTTGCAAGTTGGAAAAAGCATCAGGAATTTTGCCTTCCAAATTGTTGAGTGAAAGATCCAGGTGGGTAATTTGTGAAAGATTGCTGATAAATTCTGGAAAAGGACCCATGGATAATTCCGTCAAGTCTGCTACAACAATTGAGGTCCAAACCAATAACATGGCCAGTGATCGAAACTATTGCAGGTAACTCCATCCCACTTACAACAATCCATACTAGTACTATTCCAAGACGTCGTCTTAGAATAAGAAGATTGGCAATCATATTGATGGTCATGGCCTGTCGCGTTAACTGAATGCTTAAACTGTAAAAGTGCAAGGGAATCATGGGAAGAGCAAAGTGGATCACCAAATGAAAAACAAACCACTTCAAATAGAACCACTATAAGAGACAATAGTATTCTCTCCATCTCTCTTTAGCAAATGTAAAAGATGGTATGTCATTTATATAGAGAATTTTAGGGCCTGAACGTAGGATCAGTTTGGCCATAAAAAAGTAGAAATTCGCAAAACGTGTTTGCTATATAACTTGTCATTTTTTTGGCAAATATTTTCTGTAAAAAAATCCAAATTCCCAAAATCTAGAAAGAAGAAAAGACCAGCTTTTTTTTTGTCAAATTCTATTTTTGGGGAACTATTAAAAAAATTTAAATTTACCCCAATCCTCTTCTTTATATTGTATAAAAATACCCCACCATTAATTAATTCTGACTTGACCGGATTGAGAAACACACCACGAAGGCACTCACTCAACTTATGTATTGTATATTTGTTTATGATATGTTTGCTGTTAAAAGTAATATAAATATAAAAATTGAAAATTGTTTATAAGCAGGTTGGAGCTTATAATTTATATATGACTTTAATTTTTATAACAGAGCATGTTTATCATAAAATGATAATACAAACTTATGAATATTTTTAATAATTTTTAAAACTTATATTGCAAATCAAGTGTTGTAATAATTTTATACATGGATAATTTACTTCTTTACTAGCTACCAAACGAGCCTTAAAAGCACGACATAATTACCAACCACCAAAGAATGTGATGTAGTGGATAGAACTGCTCCTCTCCTAACCAGAGGATCTTTGATAGGAAACGTTTTTCCCCAAATGAATTCCTACACAACACAAATCTAAATTAATCGGGCTCCAATATAAATATTAGACATTAGAGTACGGATGAAAAGAAAAAAGAATTCATTCTTTTTTTGCACTGACTTAGGGAACCTCACAGTCCAGGTTTGGGACAATTACTTTTAATTTGGTTCAGACATATTCCAGTCAAACCAACCCTCTTTAGAGAATTCACACCCTTTACTTCTCTAACCTAACCATAATTTTATGTATCAAGTATCAACATGTGTTTCATGAGCGTCCCGTCCCTACTGAATTTGCTAGTTGCTACTTTCATCATCAAATTAAATGAATGAAAAGTAATGTGATGACTGCCAAAAATTAAATTGTATGCAATTTTATATTTATTTTTCCTTTCTATCCATCTAATATTTACTTGTGTTGTTGATATTCAAGTTGTTTTTGGCTCTTATTTTTTCTTATAGAAATATCAATTAGTGGAAAATTGCTTGTTACTATAATTTAAGTACATTATGTTTAATTTCAAAAGGTGTAACGACCTATGTGGTGCATGTGAGTTGAACGTTTGTTTTCAATTTTTATTATAAAATTTGTATAGCAAATATGAAAAATAAAAAATGTATTTTAAGACCTATGTTACTTAAGAAAATATTTGTGGTTATAATATAAAGACATCATCTAAACTTTCACTGTGTATTATAATTTTTTACTTTAGGAAATAAACTCGAAAAAGTGGACAACATATTTACCACCGGGCAACAAATACGTGAATAATATAATTAGGTCCTTTCGTCTTCTTGATAATAATAAGTTGAATTAACAATACTCTCTCTGTTACTTTTTATATGTCATTCTTACTATAAATAGTTGATCCACAATATTTGTCGTCATTTCATAAAATCAATGAATAAATCACAATATTCTTCCTATTTTACCCTTGTGAGTTATTGGCCTTGAAAATAATTTGACTAACATAGAAAAACTAAATCAATAATTCATGCTTATTGGTCAAATTAATTAATCAAAATAAATAATTTCATACTCATTGATTGAAAGTTGACTTCAAATAAAATTAAATAAGGGTAAAATGGTAAACTTACTTACTTTCCTAATGCACGTAAAATAAAAAAGGGAAAAAGGACAAATATACCCCCGAACTTTTGGGGCATTGCTGCCTCTGCCGTCCAAAAACTAGAGCATATTTGCATACCATTTACGATATTTCGAGGATATATTTATCATATTTCCCAATAAAAAATTATGACATTAAATAGGAACGGGGGAATACAATTAAGTGTCTTTTCGTCTTCTTAATGATAATTACTTGATAATAAATTGAATAATCTAATTAGGGATTTTTTGTCTTCTTAATTATAATAACTTGATGATAAATTGAATCATATAATTAGGGGGTCTTAAGTTCACCATACAACTTGCAACATACATTTTATTTTAGGTATTTTTTCGAAAATAAGATAAGTGAAAAATAAAAGATAATGATAGGATGATTTTATTATTAATAGAATATTCAATTAATTAGATATTTTATAGTAATATTTTTTTATTTAAAGCATGTTTGGATTGGCGTAAAAGTCAGTTAAACCTACTTTTAAATCATTTTTAGCTTTTGGGTATTTGACAAGGTTAAAAATAACTTTAAAGGTCTGTTTGGAAAGCCACCTGGTAATTGGAATTGGTGTAATTACTAAGGTAGTAATTACCAGCCTAGTAATTACACTGACATGTTGGTTGCCACAGTGCAATTACACATGTCTTGTTTGGATGTCATAGTGTAATTAAACGTGTTGTGTTTGGATGCACAATTGCATTCATAAAATTATATTAAATTTTAAAAATAAAAATTAATTATTTAAAATTTATACTAGACAAATAAGAAACTTTATAAATGACATTACATTAAATATTTACGATATATATTCTTTTTTGAAAATATATTAATTAATAAAAATATGTTCTTAACTGATATTATGAAAAAATATTGATTTATATTTTTTCAAATTAATATATTTCAATTGAATTGATCATAAAAACTAAAAGTATGAAGTTTCTACGAACATCGTGAAATGCATGTTTGATAAAAAGACTAAATATATAAATAAAATATCATAAATTATTAAATATTCGACAAAAAGATAATCTATCAAGTCTAATTAAAAAATGACTTGCAATGTGAATTCAATATTACTAAAACAAATGAAACTTAAAATATAATATAAGTTATAAATTCAAAACAGAAAAATTAACATAATACTCTTATAGCAAATTTCAACATAGCATACATAAATATGATTTATTTTATTTTATTTTTAAAAAAAAACGTAAGTCTATAACCTTACTTAACAATAAATTCTATTTTAATTAAAAATTAGAATACTAATAAAATTATGTAATGAGAAAATAAGCATGACATAAAGAAATAGATAATACGGAAAAATTACATAGAATCACGTGAAGTAAGGTTGAGAGCGAGAAGAAAATGAAATAAAATAATATAAAATAAAAAATAAACTTTTAGAAAATTTAGAATAATAAAAATAAAAATAGAACTTAAAATAATAGAAGTAAAAAAAATAAAAATAAAAAGTAATCAGCTGGTAATTACCAGCAATTCACAGCATCTGCCAGTGAATTGTAGAGTATAATTACCCCTTGCCAATTACACCAATTATCTGCTGACCAATTAATTACTTGTCCAACCAAACAGGACAGACAATGTAATTACACTTAATTACACCAAATCCAATTACCAGGGTGTCCTTCCAAACACGCCCTAAATAAATTTAAAATGACTTTTTGGGTATTGAATATTTAAGAAACTCTTTTGGGACTAGAGCTTGTAGGATAAACAAAGTTTCCAATTCCCATTGATGGATTATGTTGTAGTTTTCATGACCTTAAGTATTGCTGATAAAATGCATATTTGATTATGCAGACAAGAAAGTAATGAATTCACGCGACTATCAATTAATTATCACCTCAGTGATTTTCAGTGTCTTCTTCTATGAAAATTCCTCCTTCGCCTTTTACGTGCCCTCTGTAGTATGTCTATCATTTCATGAATGATAGTTTCAAAAGAGTGTATGAACCATCTTGGCCTTTCAAAGAGGTATATGAGATACACTATGCCAAATCCAAATGTCAAGCCACAGCCATACCCTATTAGAACAGATTCCCAAGTCATTTCGCTAAGAAAATTCTGTTCATCTTCTTCCTGTTCAAGGATGTAAGCATTTGTAAGTTGGAAAAAACATTTGTAATTTTGCCTTCCAAATTGTTGTCTGAAAGATCCAGTTGGGTGATTTGTGAAAGGTTTCCGATAAATTCTGGAAATGGTCCAGCAAGGTTGCATGCAGAAAGTCCTAGAATCTTTAAGGCTTTGTGAGTACGTAGTTCCGAGTGAATCAAGTATTCCTCCAGAAACATTATTATAAGAGAGATCTGAAACAGTTAAACATTATTATAAGAGAGATCTGAGACTCCCTTAGTGAATGAGTACTACTATTCCAGTTAAACTCGGGTAATGAAACAGTTAGATAATTTCTGGAGAGTCTGAGACTTTCCAATTTGGGCAGAAGGAAAATGCTTTTTGGGCAAGTCTCCTTGCAAGTTAGTTTCTACAAGATTTAGATATCTCAAAGAAGAAGAGAATGATACATTCATAGGTATGCTGGATGAGATGTCTACTTGAGAAAGAGAAAGTACCTCTAATTTGGTTAAGTTTAGAAAGAGCATGTTTAATCCTTCGTGACTGAACTCAACATAGAGATAAGAGAGATCAAGGGAAACCAAATTGGACGAGTGTGAGATTTCCAACGGTATTTTTCTATGGAAAGAACAATAAGAAAGGTTGAGATGCTTTAAGCTGACCAACTCACCAATCCCCTCTGGAAATAAAGAATCCCAGAAGTTGGTATTGGAAAGATCAAGTGTTTGAAGATGACGAAGCTGGAAAAAGGCTACTATTAGGATGTATAGTTCCTTCAAGTCTGCTGCAACTCAAGTCCAAACCAATGACATCACCAATGAAGCTAACACAGGTAACTCCATCCCACCTACAACAATCCATACTACCAATATTTCAAGACGTCGTCTTAGAATATGGGCAATCATAATTACTATAGTCTGTCAAGTTAAGTGAATGCTTAAACTGTTAAAGTGCAAGGGAATCATGAGAAGAGCAAAGTGGATCACCAAATGAAAAACAAACCACTTCAAATAGAACCACTATAAGAGACAATAGTATTCTCTCCATCTCATGAATCTATCTCTAATAGCAAATATAGTACTGTAACTGATTAAAGGACGTCCCATCATTTATAGACAGTTTCAAACCAATTATATGAATAAAGACATAAAGAAAACAATCACAAAGACTAAACTTTCTGCACCTGTTGCTACCCCAGAACTACACGTCCAATTGTATTTTACTGTTCTTTAGCCGTTGTTATTTGATTGTTATATTCATGTGCTAGTTTAAATGGAATAACATTTGGCACATTATTTCAAAGATTATTCAGAAACAAGAATACTAAGCAAATTCATACAATTGTACACTAATGAATCTTGTGGACCCTGTTGTGATGAATGGAGTATTCAGCAACGTTTGGAGGAATAAAGTAAAAAAGCTGCAAGCTGCCATCACCTAGAAAACAAAAAAGATAGCTCCAAGGAAAAACTTTGTTAAACATCTTAGCAATAGGAGCAGAACAAAATTGACTATCTAGAATCCAAGTTTCCAGCTAATGATGGCAAACACTGTGGAGCGGGACAGTTGCGGGGCAAACCCATATAAACCTGCAAAGACTCCAATCCATCCCGGGCATAATCTGTTCACTAACTTGAATAGTGCAAAAAAATATAAAGTTGAATCCAAATATTTTAATTTGTTGAGAAAGCCTCTTTCAGACACTTATCAGCATAACTAGCCTACAGAGTCTAATTGGATGAATTTTGAAAATAAAAAATAAAAAAATTATTCATTTCCTTTCATTTTCAGTTGTTCTTATCATTTGAAGAATCTCATTTTCTGATCCCTTTACAGAGTATAATTTTTTATTCGTATCCACATAGCCTTAAACCGGTCCCGCCCCGTTGCCATTCCTAAACTATTAAGTTTGTGCTTTGGAAGATGTTTGATTCAATTTTTAGTTTTGCTGTGTTGGACTTATTGGATTACCAGACTTGCTATATGTATGTTCTTGAAGGTCTTATTAATAGAAGTTAACTAGAGTTGAAAATCTCACAAAGTTATTTACTTTTTTCTTAGTAGAAATTAGAAGCCTGCGATAGAAACTAGATAACATTATACTTGACAAACAATTGACAATATACTGATAACAACGATCTGTGTTATTTTATTCCTTGTACATATTGCAAAATTATAAAATCAGTACTTTCCCAAGCCCATGCTCTAGTGGCATATTCCGATCTCTTGTACATATTGCTTCATACTTTCTCATCGCCATCTGAATAGCAATGACAAACAATAAATTACATTAGGATATTGTGTACACTTCCTTGATTTTTTATTGGAAAAAAAAAAAAAAAAAAAAGTTTTTACTTAATTGAATATCTAAGAAACTCTTTTGGGACTAGAGCTTGTACAATAAACAAAGTTTCCAATTCCCATTAATATTAATGGATTACGTTGTAGTTTTCATGACCTTAAGTATTGCTAATAAAATGTATATTTAATTATGCAGACAAGAAAATAATGAATTAACGCGACTATTAATTAGTTATTACCTCAGAGATTTTCAGTGTCTTCTTCTGTGAAAATTCCTCCTGCGCCTTTTACTTGCCCTCTGTACTATGTATATCATTTCATGAGTGATAGTTTCAAAAGAGTCTATGAACCATCTTGGCCTTTCAAAGAGGTATATGAGATACACTATGCCAAAACCAAAAGTCAAGCCACAGCCATAACCAATTAGCACAGACTGCCAAGTCATTTCGCTAAGAAAACTTGGTTCATCTTCTTCCTGTTCAACTGGTACTGATGAACTCTTATGATGCCCACATTCATTTGACAGTGGTAATCCACACAAATCAGAGTTTCCTAAGTAGGAATCATTTTGAAACGTATTGAACTGATTACTCTGAGGAATAGGTCCAACAAGATGGTTGTGTGACAGATTTAGGACCGCAAGAAATGTGAGACTTGCCAATTCCTCTGGAATTTTGCCGGTAAGATGGTTAAATGAAAGGTCCAGAGCTTCAAGAGTGCTCATGTTCTTCATTTCGACAGGAATGTGTCCAGTGAGATTGTTGTGAGATAAATTCAGCAGCAGAAGTGAATTAAAATTCCCGATGAACTTTGGGATTTCTCCCTCAAACTTGTTCCTTGACAAATCGATTGTAGTGAACATCTTCAAGATTTTGTTGAATTTAGTCTCTTGATTTTTCATCACCAATATCACCGATTCCACATACAATCCACTATACAAATTCTCATAGACTAAGTAACTTCCGAAACTTAAAGTTTCCTCGACAAAGTACTCCACTCCTGATTTGTGTGCATCCATGTACATCATAGCTTTGAAACCTTTTAGAACCTCCATAGGTAAAGAGCCGGTAAATGAATTGTTGGAGAGGTCAAAGATCCTCATATTTGGAAATGGCAATTTTGTTTGGAAAGTAACGATGGGTCCGTAAAATCTATTAGATTTCAGTATGAGAAGCTCTAACTCTTGCAATGTTTCCAGCCAGGAGGGAAATGTAGAATGGATTTTATTGTTTCCCAAATCAAGGACTCTTAAGGATGTACAGTTGACTAGGGATGTTGGGATGGGACCTTCCAATTGATTTTTGCTCAAACTAATATGAATTAGCTCACTGTTCTTTTGGAATTTGTTTGGGATGGGTCCATGGAAGTTATTAGCTCGTAAGTCTAAGACCATGAGCCAGGAATAAGTAAACAAGCAATTGGGAATTTCAGCACTCAAATTATTGTAAGACAAATTTATTATATAAAGTGAAGTTGATGTGCAAATGGGAGATGGCAAAGGTCCTGTGAGTGAATTTGATTGAAGATCAAGTACAACCATTCTCTCCCAAGGTATATGGTCTAAGCTTGTAAGGTAGTTGTGAGAGAGGTTAAGGTTTTCCAATGCACTGAAACCCCCAAACCATTTTGGTAACTGCCCGTGAATTTCATTCTCCGAGAGATCCAAAATCCATAAATTCTTAGAGTTGAATATGAAATCTGGGAAATCTTTCACACGACAAGAGCGTAAAGCTAAATAAGAAAGAAGGGGAAAAGTGGTGTTGATATTGCCACTCCATGATAAACCACTATTAGAAAGATCAAGAATTGAGAGGTCTGTCATGCTTGAAAACATTTCTGCTCCAATCTCGCCGCTCAACTTATTTTGTCCAAGAAAGACAACAGTTAGGTTGAGAAGATGTCTAAGTGATTGAGGTATGGGACCAGAGAATTGATTATGAGACAAATCAAGTGTTTGTAGAGAGTTGGTGTTAA
>JAJOOO010017705.1:0-11705 GCA_029582685.1 Solanum piurae
AGGGAGGTTATGATTAGGCTCTTTATGTAATGAAGACTATGGTCTATGTATGTTAATATGAAAGCATGTTAAGGTTGACTTTACTTATGTCAAGACATGAAGTATGATTATGCATGTGAATTACACTTATGACTTCTTAATGGTTTTGCTTAGTATATGTGGGGGTATGGGACTCCATGTGTACATTGCACAAGTGAGCTTGTGAAGGGGTTGTGAGGGTGGTTTACCTATATTATGAACTAAATGGGCTATGACTCATGATGTAGTAAAAGAATGAGTCCTTATATGATGTTATGAAGTATGTTGGTCTTATGTCTAATGTTAAATGAAGATGTTATGACTTGTGGAATATGATGTGCCTAGTCTATGGTGGCTTCCTAGGAACACTTGGTGTGAGTAGTATTATGGGATGCTACTTGAACATTGCACTAGTGTGACTTGGGGGTTGTCTTAGGTGATGGTTCCTATGTGAAGACTATGTCTTATGGTGTGCTTATAACTCTATGAATATATGTGGCTGAATTGATGGAGGATATATGTAAGTTCACCTTTGGTAACCTTAAGGTGATACATTGCACCAAGTATTCCCTAAGGGTTGCTTGAGTAAAGGAGTTTAGATAAAGAGGAAGGTAATGTATTGTATGCATTGAATGTGCCTAAAATGTTATAAGTGGTTGTATGTGCTATTATGAATGGTTTCCATGTGTATGATGATGTATGTGGATTATATTGTGCCTAATGTGTTAAAGGTTCATGCAGTTTCTCTAAAAAGGCATGATGCATGGTTTTCAACTAAATGTCCCTTTTAAAAGCATGTTTTTGCATGGTTATCATATTTAGTTCATTCTTGTACTAACACCATTCTTCTTCATCTTTTTAGACCAAGTGTAGTTGGTGGTGGCTAAAGGACTTTCCAAGAAGTGATGAGCTTGGCTTACTATTTCCAAGTTTGGGTGTGTCCTTAAAGATTTAAGGACCTTTATGTTAAAGAGTTTCTTCTGTTCATTGTACTAGATAGTAGTAGTTTTTGTATTGTAAGGGCCGTGTCCCTCTTGTGTTGTAGTTGTGTTTTAAGATGGCTACTTTGAAACATAGTATTCCGATTTTTGTATTAAATGTTTAAATGATGTGACTTTTTAAGTCTTGTGTAATTTATGAAAAGGTTTAAATTTACCGCTATTTTTTTATGATAATGCTATGACGACTGCTAAGGGCTTGTATAAGACCTCTGCGAGGTCGAATACGCCGGTAACGACTAGGGGGTGCTCTCGGGTCGTTACAAACTAGGTATCAAAGCTTAAGGTTATGAAAATGGTCTTAGGATTCAACATCTCATAAGCCACGTCTAGTAGAGTCTTGTTCATCGGTGTGAGTCACGACACATCTATGAGCGAGAGGCTGTAGGACGATAGAAATTTGACTTTCTTCGTTACTCTTGTGTCGTACCGTAGAGCTTAACTCCATATGATCTCTCTCTTATTTTCCCCTGTCCAGTGGTCTTCTAGATGTGATTACTTGGAAGGGGTGATGTTTTAAGGAATCGAGGGGGTAAAAGGTGAGTTTTAATATTTAATATGATGTGGTGACTATATGAGTATATATGAAGGTAGATTTGGAAATCGTATTGTGATGCCAATCATGACTATGTGTGACCTATGAGGTTGGAAGCATTGCATTGAAAATGTTGTATGGTGGTGTAGTGCTCGTATGATAAGAGTTATTATAGTAAAAGTGAACTCTTTTTTAGGATGATGAGTTGATTTATAGTGATGGGTAATGATAGTAGAAAGTCATGGTGTAGATTTGAGGAGTTTCGAAGGAATGTGGTAACTATTGTGAGTTGAAAGTTTCCCTTTTTATGAGTGATGCTTCATGGTTGTCCTTGTGTGAATCGGAGTTCTTGTGTAGGCTTTCCCTAAGAGCGGAAAAAGGGGTTTTGTTCCATGAGTTGGGATACTCTTTTGCTCTAAGGTTAACTTTAAGAGTTGCATGTACCCCTTAGTTCATGGGAAGGACAAAAGAATAGATGTTGATCAACTCTAAAGAGGATAGTTATCTTGTAACGTTGATCTTAAGTATAGTCATTCAAAGAGGGTGTTTAGATAATACCTAGGCATGGTTGAGCGGAAAGTTACACCAAAGATTTTGATAAGGGTATGATGTGATAGAGAGTTGATTAAGCTCACCCCAAGTGGGGGATAATGTACCTAGATGGTAAGATTTTGAGTGCCCTTAATATTTCTACATTGAACTTCCTTGAGTTCTCCATGTTGAGAACCACTTTAGGTGATAGATATGAAGTGGAGTGGTATAGATAGTCATTTTTTTTGGATTATTGAAATCCTCACCTAAAGAAGTATAGTGAAGATTTAGTGGAGAATGGTTCCTACGGTAGAGATGTAGGAGGTAGTGATTAAAGGAGTTTGCATAACTTGATCCCAAGAGGGGGACATTGTGCTTATTTGGTAAGTGATAAATCTCTTGGGTACTTTAATGTGCTCTTAGATGGGTTTACCCTAAGTGGGGGATGATGATTGAGTAGGAAGTTTGTTGATATCCTTATCTTTTCCTTCTATTCTTATTCAAGCATGAGACCAAAGAGTTCCTTGTATCTTGTTCATGTTTTGGAGTCTTGCATATGATTATGAGTTGCATGTTCTCCGTATGTTATGCATGTCCTAGAAGACATATGTTATGCATGTTTTGAAGGATTCTTATTACAACAAAAATATGGAATTTTATTAATAAAATTCATGTTTCTCATGTCAATATGCATCTTTATATGGTGAATGCACTCTTGACTTCATGAGGAAGATAGTATGAGCATGCTTAGGTTAGAAGTTGAGAATTTTTCTTTAAATGAATTAACCTTTGTGTAATGCTTGCTTATGAGTTTTATGATGCCATGTGTGTATGTTGTGACTAGGAGAATGTAGTCTCTCCTTGAGCATAACTAAACATGGTAATGACAAGTATGTTCTTGATAGTATGATGATTAAAATATAAGACTTGTAGATGATCTATAATTCTCATGTTAGGGTGCAACTAATATGAATTGCTTAATAGCCTCATGAGTGGGAATGTTGATCATGTCTATGTCTGCATTTGAAAGCCATGGTATATTGGACCCTATGATGATATACAAGGGGTAAATATCATGTCATGATTAGGAGAAGGTAGTTCCTCCTATGAACATGTGAAAGTCCTATGTAGTTGATGCATTATGAGTCGGTGAATAAAGTTTCTACTCGCTTGTGTTGAATGATTTGATTTGAAGTGCATGCTTAAATGATTTCTTATGATGTGTTTTGCTGTCTATTGAAAGGTTAACTCTTATATGCACCCTTACATCTCATTATGCATGCAAAGTGTATGTTTAGTAACGTATGAATATGTGTTTTACAAAGGTGTTTATGTGAAAGGCTTTCTCACATATGTACACACACATGAATGAATGAATAAGGTTTATGATGATCTAGTGAAAGTGAGTCTCTTGAAAGTTTTCCTCAATTGTACTATAAACTAGACTATGTTATGAATATATATGGTATGACTATGTGAAAGGTTATTCTTACATAATGTAGGTTCTATGAAGAAAGGTCATTCTCATCTTAAAAACCTTTGAGTAATATGATATGAGGGATTAAGTCCGTAAAGACTATTTTATGAACTAATGTTAAATAAAGGCTTAAAGATCTTTAAAAAGGGAATTGGAGCTTAGCATCGAGTGAACATGAAAAATGAGAGTGGGGGCTTCACGTTTAGCAATTCCGGCTTCCCACAAGAGAACCTTCACGTTTAGCAAGTCCGGCTTCCCAACATAGATGTTGTCTCATGAGATGGAAACCTCCACGCCTAGCAAGTCAAGGTTTTCCAGTAGCAATATCCTTGTTCCATAACTACGTTCCCCCGTAGGTCTTATCTTAGTGGATCCACTAGATAGCTATTATGTATGTAGGTCCTACTTTGGCAAGTAGTACCCTCTCTTTTTTGTGTGGGAGAAGAACACCGGATTCCATGTAGCTCACATGGTCTCTGTCGGTTATGGCAATGTCTCCCAAAAGTTAAGAATATGAACTCTAGTCATGATTTCTTGAAGAGTTAGTTAGTGTAGGTAGGACTATGGACCCTACTTATGCATTGCACAAGTGGACTCTAAGGGAGGTTATGATTAGGCTCTTTATGTAATGAAGACTATGGTCTATGTATGTTAATATGAAAGCATGTTAAGTTTGACTTTACTTATGTCAAGACATGAAGTACGATTATGTATGTTAATTACATTTGTGACTTCTTAATGGGTGTGCTTAGTATATGTGGGGGTATGGGACTCCATGTGTACATTCCACAAGTGAGTTTGTGAAGGGGTTGTGAGGGTGGTTTACCTATGATATGAACTAAATGGGTTATGACTCATGATGTAGGAAATGAATGAGTCCTTATATGATGTTATGAAGTATGTTGGTCTTATGTCTAATGTTAAATGAAGATGTTATGACTCTTTGAATATGATGTGCCTAGTCTATGGTGGCTTCCTAGGAACACTTGGTGTGGGTAGAATTATGGGATGCTACTTGAACATTGCACTAGTGTGACTTGGGGGTTGTCTTAGGTGATGGTTCCTATATGAAGACTATGTTTTATGGTGTGCTTATGACTGTATGAATATATGTGGTTGGATTGATGAAGGATATATGTAAGTTCACCTGTGGTAACCTTAAGGTGATACATTACACCAAGTATTCCCTAAGGTTTGCTTGAGGAAAAGAGTTAAGATAAAGAGGAAGGTAATGTATTGTATGCATTGAATGTGCCTAAAATGTTATAAGTGGCTCTATGTGCTATTATGAATGGTTTCCATGTGTATGATGATGTATGTGGATTATATTGTGCCTAATGTGTTAAAGGTTCATGTAGTTTCTCTAAAAAGGCATGATGCATGGTTTTCAACTAAATGTCCCTTTTAAAAGCATGTTTTTGCATGGTTATCATATTTAGTGCATTCTTGTACTAACACCATTCTTCTTCATCTTTTTAGACCAAGTGTAGTTGGTGGTGGCTAAAGGACTTTCCAAGAAGTGATGAGCTTGGTTAATAGCCTCATGAGTGGAAATGTTGATCATGTCTATGTCTGCATTTGAAAGCCATGGTATATTGGACCGTATGATGATATACAAGGGGTAAATATCATGTCATGATTAGGAGAAGGTAGTTCCTCCTATGAACATGTGAAAGTCCTATGTTGTTGATGCATTATGAGTCGGTGAATAAAGTGTTTACTCGCTTGTGTTGAATGATTTGATTTGAAGTGCATGCGTAAATGATTTCTTATGATAAAGTTGCATAATGTACTTTAATGAGATAGTTGCATGTTGTGTTTCTTTGGTGTTGGAAATGAGAATGATGATTATGACATGATTCCCTTGTATGTGCATATTTTTGTGAAAAATTCATGCTTAAAATGTATTTTGAGTTTCCACGAACTTTGTTTTTCAAGGTTGAAATTGCACCCATAGATGTTGTGTGATGTTGTCTTCATGAGAGTTGTAATGAGCATGCTTGATGTTGTCTTGTTAAAGAAATTTCTTGTTGATTGCTTAATATATGTGTTGATGCTCATTGAATATGGAGAAGGTAGTTCGTCCTATACTTATGCGAAGTAAAGAGTTTTGAGCATAGTGATGTTGTGGATTAAATTCCTATATGATATAATGATTTGGAAAAGGAAGTTCCTCCAATGAAATGGGAAATAATAAAGTTGATGCATACGGAGTTGGTAGATGTGTTGCTACTTTCTTGAAATGCACAAAGTTATTTTGAGCATTTTATGTGGAGTTGATGTTCCTCCTTGATGTGTGCTCTTATGTTGCTGTTTTATGATGTGTATTGTGAGCTGCTAGATGCTTCATTGAGTCCTCGGAAGTGTTTTAAGTGTCATTCGAGGACGAATGTTCCTAAGTGGGGGATATTGTAACAACCCAGAAAATAAAGTACGATAAAGTAGAGCCTCACATGGGTTTTATGCATTAATAACTTGTTAAAATAATGAAGAATAGCCTCTTAGGTCTGTTTTAAAGAGTTTGGAAGTCAAACGTCAAGGGACGACCAAGACGTTCGGAAATTAGTCTTTTACGTGTAGGTGTTTTCTAGTATGTTGTTCATGTTTTTATATGTTGTTTGGAGTCTAAAATAAGTGGAGGTGACCCTAGTATCTTAATAAATGTTTTTAGGGTCAAAACGTTCGAATACGACCCCCCGGAACCACCTCAAGGGTCCCCGAGGAGGACCCCAACCCTTGGCCAAACAAGCTGCCAAGGCAGCTTGAAGGTGTGCATTGAGGGAGCATGTCCGCGTCGGGTACTAGCTCCAGCAAGGACCAAAAGTTTGGTCAGCATCGCGGGCAGGTCACAGACTCTACTGTCTCGAATTTTAATTTGTGAAACTTGCGGGAACACCTCCGCATGGCGAACTTGATCCCCAACGAAATCTGCGAAAATAAAACTCAAGTTTGACTTGTTTAAAAGTTCCAACTAAGTGAGGGGTAGTTTGGGTACTTTGGGGAATTATTATAAATGGTCATTCTACCAATTTTAGTGTATTTTCCAGTTGGTTAAAACCCCAAAACCTAGAATTAAATCCCATTCTTCAAATTGACCCTTCCCTCTCAAAAATAGATTCTCTCAAAACTCCATGGAAGACCTTACTGAAGCTCAAGCTAGAAGTTGGGTTTTCTACTGTTTTCTTCTTCAATTTCATGGGTCTTCAATAATTAAGGTATGGTAACTCTTGATTCTTCAATAACCTCTCATTCAAGGAGTTCTATCAAAGACTTTTCAAAACTGATTCAAAGACCAAAAATCCCAATTTTCAATCTAAACATGGGTCCTTTGTCAAATAATTTTCTAAATCAGTCTATTGATGAATTGATGAGGAATTAAGGTTTTTAAGACAATTTTCAAAGGAATTCTTGAAGAACCCATGATCCCCTAATTCTCTAAAATTGGCATATGATGTGGGTCTTTGTGAATATGATTTCTATTGGTAAA
Source organism: Solanum piurae (assembly GCA_029582685.1). Classification (NCBI taxonomy): domain Eukaryota; kingdom Viridiplantae; phylum Streptophyta; class Magnoliopsida; order Solanales; family Solanaceae; genus Solanum; species Solanum piurae. The sequence continues at coordinate 7,047 of JAJOOO010017705.1, forward strand.
ATTATGTTTAGATTAGGTTGTATTGATGTTTCCTATGATTATCTATACTTATTCATGTTGAATTGTTGGTATATTGATGAGTTGAAAATTATGGCCTTATGGGCAAAGCTATGGGTTGATCCCTTTGTTTATAGAATTGTACTTAGATTATGTTTATGTTATTGAATTACATTGTTGATTCCTATTGCTATCTATGTCAATTGATTATGAATTGTTGAGGATTGATCCATGGTGATCATTGCTTTGAGAATTGGTAAGTTGACCTAACTTCTAGTCTATATTATGAGAATTCATGTTGTGTGGTTTGGTTCACTAATGGTCGCGATGTTTACTTCTTGTCTATCAATGAATGCTGAGATCATGGCCTTGAAGGCAATAGATGTGAAGTGAATTGATGATTATGATGCATATGTTTATGAAGTTGTGCCATGAAGATTATGTATGAAATCCTCAATGCTAGCATGATGTTTAAAGTGTGTTGATGATGAGGAGTATAATGTTAGGGATAAGGTGTGGTCTACATGATTGATTATGTTAAGTACTATTGTGGAATGACCCCTACCTATATGACCCCTATATAAATGTGTGGTTATATACATGTTAGGAGTACCTATTCAATGTTGAATGTGTCCTTTTCTCCAATGATGTAGTGTGGGTGTGTGGTCTAGAATCCCTAAAGGCTTTATATGTGAATTGCTCATGAGTTGGGGACATTGTGAATGTGTTGTGATCCCTTGAAGGGAAGTGCACTCAATATCAATGTTGTTGCTATTATGTCACTATGAGGACCAAAATGCACACACACATTCTACATGTATAGCTATGAATATGATGTGTTATGGTGTCTATTGAAAGGTTAACTCTTATATGCACCCTTACATCTCATTATGCATGCAAAGTGTATGATAAGTAAAGTATGAATATGTGTTGTATAAAGGTGTTTATGTGAAAGGCTTTCTTACATATGTACACACACACATGAAAAAATGAATAAGGTTTATGATGATCTAGTGAAAGTGAGTCTCTTGAAAGATTTCCCCAATTGTACTCTAAACTAAACTATGTTATGAATATGGTATGACTATGTGAAAGGTTATTCTCACATAATGTAGGTTCTATGATGAAAGGTCATTCTCATCTTAGAAACCTTTGAGCTATATGATATGAGGGATTAAGTCCCTAAAGCCTATTTTATGAACTAATGTTAAATAAAGGCTTAAAGATGTTTAAAAAGAGAGTTGGATCTTAGCACCGTGTGAACATGAAAAATGAGAGTGGGGGCTTCACGTTTAGCAAGTCCGGGTTCCCAACATAGACGTTGTCTCATGATATGGAAACCTCCACGCCTAGCAGGTAAAGCTTTTTTGTAGCAATCTCCTTGTTCCATAACTACGTGCCCCCGTAGGTCTTAGCTTAGTGGATTCACTAGATAGCTATTATGTATGTAGGTCCTACTTTGGCAAGTAGTACCCTCTCTTTTCTGTGTGGGAGTAGAACAGCGAATTCCATGTAGCTTACATGGTCTCTGTCGGTTATGGCAATGTCTCCCGAAAGTTAAGAATATGAACTCTAGTCATGATTTCTTGAAGAGTTAGTTAGTGTAGGTAGGACTATAGACCCTACTTATGCATTGCACAAGTGGACTCTAAGGGTGGTCATGATTAGGCTCTTTAGGGAATGAAGACTATGGTCTATGTATGTTAATATGAAAGTATGTTAAGTTTGACTTTACTTATGTCACGACATGAAGTATGATTATGCATGTGAATTACACTTGTGACTTCTTAATGGGTTTGCTTAGTATATGTGGGGGTATGGGACTCCATGTGTACATTGTACAAGTGAGCTTGTGAAGGGGTTGTGAGGGTGGTTTACTTATGATATGAACTAAATGGGTTGTGACTCATGATGTAGTAAATGAATGAGTCCTTCTATGATGTTATGAAGTATGTTGGTCTTATGTCTAATGTTAAATGAAGATGTTGTGACTTGTTGAATATGATGTGCCTAGTCTATGGTGGGTTCCTAGGAACACTTTGTGTGAGTAGTATTATGGGATGCTACTTGCACATTGCACTAGTGTGACTTGGGGGTTGTCTTAGGTGATGGTTCCTATGTGAAGACTATGTCTTATGGTGTGCTTATGACTCTATGAATATATGTGGCTGAGTTGATGGAGGATATATGTAAGTTTACCTTTGGTAACCTTAAGGCGATACATTGCACCAAGTATTCCCTAATGGTTGCTTGAGGAAAGGAGTTAAGATAAAGAGGAAGGTAATGTAGTATATGCATTGAATGTGCCTAAAATCTTATAGGTGGCTCTATGTGTTATTATGAATGGTTTCCATGTGTATGATGATGTATGTGGTTTATATTGTGCCTAATGTGTTAAAGGTTCATGAAGTTTATCTAAAAAGGCATGATGCATGGATTTCAAGTAAATGTCCCTTTTAAAAGCATGTTTTTGCATGGTTATCATACTTAGTGTATTCTTGTACTAACACTATTCTTCTTCATCTTTTTACACCAAGTGTAGGCGGTGGTGGCTAAAGGACTTTCCTAGAAGTGATGAGCTTGGCTTACTATTTCCAAGTTCGGGCGTGTCCTTAAAGATTCAAGGACCTTTATGTTAAATAGTTTCCTTAAGTTCATTGTACTAGATAGTAGTTGTTTTTGTATTGTAAGGGCCGTATCCCTCCTGTGTTTTAGTCGTGTTTTAAGATGGCTACTTTGAGACGTAGTATTCCGATTTTTGTATTAGGTGTAAATGATGTGACTTTTTAAGTATTGTGTTATTTATGAAAAGTTTTAAATTTTCCGTTATTTTTCGATGATAATGCTATGACGAATGCTAAGGGCTTGTATAAGACCTCCGAGAGGTCGAATACGCCGGTAACGACTAGGGGGTGCTCTCGGGTGGTTACAAACTTGGTATCAGAGCATAAGGTTGTAAAAATTGTCTTAGGATTCAACGTCTCATGAGCCACGTCTAGTAGAGTCTTGTTCATCGGTGTGAGTCGCGACACATCTATGAGCGAGAAGCTATAGGACGATAGAAGTTTCACTTTCTTCATTACTCTTGTGTCGTGCCGTAGAGCTTAACTCCATATGATCTCTCTCTCTTATTTTCCCTTGTCCGGTGGTCGTCTAGATGTGATTACTTGGAAGGGGTGATGTTTCAAGGAATCGAGAGGAGAAAAGGTGAGTTTTAATGCTTATTATGATGTGGTAACTCCATGAGTATATATGAAGGTAGATTTGGAAATCGTATTGTGGTGCCAATCATGACTATGTGTTACGTATGAGGTTGGAAGAATTGCATTGAAAATGTTGTATGGTGGTGTAGTGCTCGTATGATAAGAGTCGTTATGGTAAAAATGAAATCCTTTTTAGGATGATGAGTTGATTTATAGTGATGGGTAATGATAGTAAAAAGTCATGGTGTAGATTTGAGGAGTTTCGAAGGAATGTGGTAACTAGTGTGAGTTGAAAGTTTCCCTTTTTATGAGTGATGCTTCATGGTTTTCCGTGTGTGAATCGGAGTTCTTGTGTAGGCTTTTCCTAAGAGCGGAAAAAGGGGTTTTGTTCCATGAGTTGGGATAGTGTTTTGCTCTAAGGTTAAATTTAAGAGTTGCATGTACCCCTTAGTTCATGGGAAGGACTAGAGAATAGATGTTGACCAACTCTAAAGAGGATAGTTATCTTGTAAGGTTGATCTTAAGTATAGTCATTCAAAGAGGGTGTTTAGATAATACTTAGGCATGGTTGAGCGGAAAGTTACACCAAAGGTGATGATAAGGGTATGATGTGATAAAGAGTTGATTAAGCTCACCCCAAGTGGGGGATAATGTGCCAAGATGGTAAGGTTTTGAGTGCCCTTAATATTTCTACATTGAACTTCCTTGAGTTCTCCACGTTGAGAACCACTTTGGGTGATAGATATGAAGTGGAGTGGTATAGATAGTCATTTTTTTTGGATTATTGAAATCCTCACCAAAAGGAGTATAGTGAAGATTTAGTGGAGAATGGTTCCTACCTTAGAGATGTAGGAGGTAGTTATTAAGGGAGTATGCATAATATGATCCCAAGAGGGGGACATTGTGCTTATTTGGTAAGTGATAAATCTCTTGGGTACTTTAATGTGCTCTTAGATGGGTTTACCCTAAGTGGGAGATGATGATTGAGTAGTAAGGTTGTTGATATCATTATCTTTTCCTTCTATTCTTATTCAAGATTGAGACCAAAGAGTTTCTTGTACCTTATTCATGTTTTGGAGTCTTGCATATGATTATGATTTGCATGTTCTTCGTATGTTATGCATGTCTTAGAAGACACTATGTTCTGCATGTTTTGAAGGATTCTTATTACAAAAAAAAAATGAAATTTTAATAATAAAATTCATGTTTCTCATGTCAATATGCATCTTTATATGGTGAATGCACTCTTGACTTCATGAGGAAGAGAGTATGAGCATGCTTAGGTTAGAAGTTGAGAATTTCTCCTTAAATGAATTGACCTTTGTGTAATGCTTGCTTTTGAGTTCTATGATGCCATGTGAGTATGTTGTGACTAGGAGAAGGTAGTCCCTCCTTGAACATAAATAAACATGGTAATGACAAGTATGTTCTTGATAGTATGATGATTAAATGATAAGAC
>JAJOOO010017713.1:0-51391 GCA_029582685.1 Solanum piurae
CCCGCGCGCCCCCCCCCCCCCACCACAGCGTTCAACTGAAAATGTAATCATTTTTACTTTTCAAACTTACACTAATCTCTGGTGACGACAAAAATACCGAGACATGAAAAATGGAAGCAGAATCAAACGAGGTCTTCTTTTGTTCGTTTTTAATAGTGTTGTACAAATATTAGAATTTGCTTATTAACTTTAAATTAAATAATTACGTTTAAGTTTTATTTCAAACTTTGATGAAAAGAAATAAAAAATCAAATTCATTAATATATTAATTTATAGATTTCTAAGAAATTTACTAACTATTATTTAGAAAGTCCTTAAGCAATTAAAGGAATAATTAAATAAAAGCTTTTTAAATGATTATAAAGATAAGGGAGCTGCAGGGATTCGAACCTGAGTGTCTGGGCTTCATGAGAGAGCCTCCAACCGCTGAGCAACAGTAACTTATTGTGTCAAGGGTGCCCAAAGTATAAAATGTAACCCTTTCAAACAACATTTTACTTAGGTGTACGATATAATTAATTGGAAGCCCTCAACACACTGTAGCTCCGCCCCTGCCTGTAAATATGATATTCTACTGCTAAAATTCACAAGAAAACCATAAATAAAATGAAAACAAATCAACCGAAAATGAACAAGTCACAGCAATTTCCTAAGTAAACAAAAAGATCTTCCTTTACCTGAGCTGCCGACATTTTTTGGATTTGGGTTTGTTTTGATTGTTACTTAAAATTTATTGCATCATATCGTTTTCAAATTCATCGTTAGACAAGTTCTATTTAGTGTAACAAAAATCGATTTAGTGAGATTGCATCATTAACTAATTAATAGTTTCTTCTTTATTTATTATTATTTAATAATTCTATTTTATCATATATCCTACCTTTCCATAATATTTCTACCAGAACTCTATTTTTCTTGCTGATTGATAGTTGTTAATAATTTAACAAGTTTTGTAAAAGAAAAAAATATAAACTTATTTTTAGAGGTGTAATTTTTTTCATTTTCGTGTCTGGTGCAGTTTTTAAAGGTATATCTAGTGCAAATTTGTTGCAATTTTTAAGATTTGACAAAATTTCAAGATTATTCTGGTGAGTCTTGCCCATTTGGTCATAGATTTTCCAAGTAAAATTTGGGAAAAATTTTAGCAAATAATATTTGTCCATATAATTTGTCATTATTTGGTAAATATTTTTGGCAAATAATTCAACTTTCCAAATTTTAGAAAAAATTAGTATTTGGGCCAAATCTCATTATTTGGGAAGTTTTAATAATTTAAATTCTACACCAAACTTTTATCTTTTACAAGAACACCCTCTATAGTAGTTGTTTGCGTTGTTTTACATAATCTTTTACGTGAACATCAAAGTAGTAATGGAATATACAGTGAATTTGAAAGTGATGATATAATTGTTGATGAAAATGATAACAATCGGCTTAGGGTAACAAAGTCATATGCTATGTTATACAAACATATGATTAGTTTTGATAGTTTTTAAAACCTATGGGTATAAATCATATTTCTGAAAAAAGTGAAATATATTTCCCAAATACTGTGGCCAAATTATATGGCCAAACACACAGTGAAATTTCACCCAAATTTTCACCCAAATAATATTTGCCAAAAATATTTGGAAATTTATGGACAAACGCTAGCTTATAAACTACACAAGTCAACATATCTTAATATTTTTGGGAATTTTACACAAATCTCATAGTGTTAAGAGTTAATTATATCCTGATTCTATTTTTATTTTATTTTTCCAAATTACCACAATTCCTTAAATTTCGTGGAATCGAGATACATCCCAAAACGTCGTGATACATCACGTCTCAATTTCATGTACATTACTCAACGTTCCGATACATCGTGTCTTGGTTTTGGATACATCACTCAACATCTCGCTACATCCAGTATGGTGATGTATCCGACTGATACATCGCGTAAAGTGATGTATTACGTCCCGGTACATCGCGTATAGTGATGTATCCGATCAATACATTGCGTAAAGTAATGTATCTGATAATTGGTCGGGAGAGAATAAAGATTTTTGTAATTTTTTCAAATGATAGAAAATTTTAAAGAATATGACAAAATAAGTTGTGTATTTAGATAATTTTTCATATATTTCTGTGGTTTATTGGTTGAAGACACCAGCGATTTCTAGAAATTCGAATAGTCTTATTTTTTTATGACTATTATATTTGCTAAGAAATGGAAGCTACTTATACAATCATTATGACCCCACTATTTTATAATTTGATTGGACATGAAATTTAAAAATTATAAGAAGATTTTCAAAACCATCCAAAAAGAGAATGAATATTTTTAGGCTTAACACATAAGCAGACCCTTGAACTTGTACGCTTTTTCCATTTAGACACTTTAATAAGACCATCTTCCTATTGAACACCTAATGTACTCTCAAAGTGTGTCTATCAGACACTTCATGGGCATCGCCCCAAAAATGCAAGTTGCGTGACTTTCAAACACTATAACATGAAAAAAGAGTGAATCATAATGCGACATGTGGCAAATTAAGAAAAATATCTTTTATAAAAAAAATTTTGTCAGACCCAGCAACCCCCTCCGCATCATCTTCTTTGAAGCCCCTCCTCACTGCCAACTTAAATTCCATCATTAATACTTTCATGAACTCTCTATTTGTTCTTTTTATTTTTATTATATAAATATTTCATAATCTCTCCTCCCCTTTCCTCCCAAACATTATTCACTAACTTGCATAGCTCAATCCTTTCTTGCCCCCAAAAGTTATCGGTTGTTTCCATAATTCTACCATTAACAACATCTTCTCTTCTTCTTCCTCTCTATTTTATCATTAACAAATATGATCAAAACTAGAAATTACCAAGAAATCAAATAGTACAACTCCGTATTTAGTTATTTTTTGCAACTTTGTTCATGGGTTTTGCTTAATCATGTACTTTTTTTTAATTCAACCATGGGGATTAATGTTGCTTTAATTATACCATTTTAATTTAACTTTTTTTAACTGGATTTAACAAAGAAAGTGAAGGAAGAGGACATTTTCAAGATGTGAATGAGAGGTGATTTTGACAGTGTTAGGGGCAATGGAGGAGAAGCGTTAAGAGGAGAAAAAATTGGGATGAAGAGAGATATTAGAAACCTCTCACCCGCTTTTAATGAGTGCACTACATTCACTATGCCAGATCAGCAATGTGTGTCTAATAGACACACTTTGAATATATATTAGGTGTTTAATAGGAAAAAGGCCTTCCTAAGGTGTCTAAACGGAAAAATAAGGTGTCTAAACGGAAAAAGCGTGCAAGTTCAAGGGGCTGCTTATGTGTTAAGCCATATTTTTATAGAAGAGTAATTTTTTTTGCCAAATAAGTATGACTCAACATAGTGTCACCAAGTTTTTGTCAACTAAAAAAATGTGTCACGTACAAAAAAAGCTTTTATCTTAATTTATGTGATTTACTATCCTTCCAAATAACTCATCCTCATCATTTTGACTATATCCAGCCCTGATGCAAACGGATTTTCATCTGTTCTCTTTGCAAGAATGCTTCAGAACAAAATTAACTCTTCACAATGTGACATTGATGTACCATAATAAATATATACCACATATTTTATTTTATTATATAATTTTTTCTATAATAAAAGCAAGTATTTTTCAAATTTAGGAGTTGAATGATTCTTAGTCCATCCAAAGTTAGTATTAAGTAAAATTGGGAAAAAACACAAGTACCATCGCAAATTATATTTGAAATTTCAGTGACAAATTTAACTTTTTTTTATGGGAATCATATTATCCCTTAAAATTTAAAAATAATAGATTCTTCGTAAAATTTAAGTGTGCCGTTAAAATTTCGAATATAGTTTAAGGCGATATTTGTGGCATGTTGCAATAAAATTTAAATAAGCTTTTGGACAAAAAGTCTAATGAAAAAAAAGTTGTATACTGCTAATGAAATTTCTACACTAACCACTTGAAAGTCAAATCAAGCATCTAACTTGTAAGAATCTATAGTTTAATAAGCTAAATGTGTTACGATGTCTTTACTGGTACATTTTTTTAATTTATGTATATTCTATTTGGTGTTATATTATATATAATAATACATAAAAGATTATAATATTAGCATTGCAAGAAATTTTAGTGTAGGCATAAATATGGATAAGGAATAATTGTTCCTCAAAATATTTTCCTCATCCTTTTTCTTGTATTTGAAGAAGATATTTCTATAAACAAATATTTTTTTATTAAAATATGCAATACATGTTATTTTTAATACACTGAACCAAACAAAACAGGAAATAATCTCAACATAACCAATAAGAAAATTACTAATTTAAGCATTAATAATATACTCTATTCAGCGCTAGAGCTATTACAAGTCAAAAACATAAAAATAAATATCGTGTACACTGCCAATAAAAATGTCAATAGCAGATAAGATAACGAATAATACTAGAGTTCTACTTAATTAATTAAGTAATAGAAAGCATTTGGGGGTAACTACAAATATTTCTGCAACAAGTTATTCCTTGCGCCTGCAAATTGGAAATTTGATTGCTCCCCCAATCGGAAGTTGCACCTTAGCTTGAAAAGTTTCTTCCTTTCCCTCATTATTAATTTTAAAGGTAATGTAGTAGGTAGCATCCCGAGGTCCACCTGCATTTATCTTCACAATCTCCTCAACTTTGCGTTCCTTCCCCTGCAGTTAATAATAGATAAAATTAATACATTGCGCAACAGAAAATGGGCAAATAACAAGATATAGATCATACATCATTGTCAAAATAATACTTGATCGCCATTGAAGCATAACCCTTGATTTCATCAGCAAACTTAGGTAATCCTTCAAATTTTGGAAGAGGGCGGATGGGAGTATACATGGACGACCCAGGGTATTCATCAAAGTCAAAACCCTATTAAGATACATACAAACAAAGAGATGAGAACTAATCAGAGTCAAAAGGTTTATATTTTAAGGCATAAGCCAGCATTTGAATTTTGAGCAACATATAATCACAAATTCGATAGTTACTTGTACAACAACAGAATGTGTGTTGTTCATGGATCAGATTTTGTCATACACAAAAGTTGTGCATGCACTATGTGAATTTCCAACCTTTTAGTTGTTACACAAAAAAGACACTTCCAATTGTAGTGGATAGTTGGTGGGTGAGTGGTGACATGAAAATGTATTTAAAATCAAAAGGAAAAGTCCATGAAAATAATATAATCATTTTTCCATTCAAACCCAAATCATATCATAGAGAGCACCCAGAAGAGAAAAAAAAAAACCCCAAAAAGAACAAGAAGAATTGTATAGACAAGCTGTAACTTAGTCTTTGCAACTTCAATTCAAGAAAGAATTGAATTCTTTTCCCATTTGTTTAGGAAAACTAAGTGAGTGCTTTGTAAATTAGTATAACCCATTAGGTTTAGAGTTTAAACAAGGCAAACATGAAAAGCAAGCACACGGAACTTTAAACATACAAGAAGAGTATTAACTTCAATCCCATCTCTACAATCAATTTTTGGTACAGAGTACAAGTGCGAAGTGCGATGATGACATATTAGGTTGTCGATCATGTAAATGAATTTGTATGCAAGTCATTTCCTATCAATATTGCAAAACGAACTATCTGAGCAGATTCTGGTTTTGGTATCTAGTTTTTCTGTCCTTCAAGTCCGCTAGAACAATTAGTGTTGTGTATTTATCAAACCGAGCTTGCACCAACTGAAATTCTAATTCGATTTTGTACAGTAGCTGTTGAATTAATGAGTAATTGGTTTAGACTTTTCGAGAAGCATACTCGAGATCTGTATCCTTTGCTCGATAAATATTTTCTCTTGTCAATGAGATGATATAATTTGAGTTTAGCATTTTAGCCCATCCAAAGAAAAATCTCATGCAAGTTTTTGATATATTTGCTTTGAGAAAAAGAACAACTTTTTTTTGGTTGAATACAACAGGTGGTGCTGGTTGATGGAACTTGTGTGCACAATAAAGCAACATGGGTAAGATTTTTGTGTGAAGACAGATGGAATTCTGCAGGTTTTTTCTTGTATTGATTTGACTCAAGGGGCAAGAAAAGAGAAAGGGGCAGCGAGCAGAATGAAATGCATCGGAGAGGGAATAGAGAGGGGAAGAGAAAAGAAAAGGTCAACCATCAAAAAAAATTCTGAATCCTTTTACTTAAGTTTTCCGTTAATCATGGTCTTATTGATCCAATTGTGTAACGGTGAGGGTAATTTTGCACCCAAACTCAAACAGAGGGTATAACGGCTCCATTTCCAATAGTTGGAGGGTATTTTAGGCACGTTTTCCTGAATTATATTTCCTTCAAATTTCAAACACGCATATTTAGGCCTAAAAGTTCCTTACCAGTCAGTCATGTATTCAACTCAAGAGAATGTATGTCAAACATACACCCTTCTACTTTGATCTTCCAACAAGCTTCAAAATAATACCTCCCCTTCTTAAAGCTTAACTAAAGAAAATACACTCAACTTATGCCTAAAGAACTAAGGGAACACATGAAACCAAAATACATACAGCCAAGCAAGGTACCTTGCATTTAACAGAAGGTCAAAATGCAAATAGGCCATGTGAACCTGTCTAATGCCTTTTTAAACAGTGCTTTTCCAAACACTGTTAAAAGAGATCAGGTTCAAATCTGATGATGACTAGGTGGTGAGAATGATTCACCATCTTATTTCATACAGTGTAGTGTCTCAGCTAAGCACACCTAACATGCATTTTTATTGGATAGAGTATACATAGAGTATCAGTTTTATACGAATGTGATAATAGGAAAAAAGGGTCTAAAATCCACATATATTAAAACCCTACACTATACCCATAAATAAATAGTTGAGTTTAACCAGCTTTACCACACATGGATGCTGAATGATGTAGAAAGGAGGAATGTGTTATTGGAATGTTAGTACATAAAATTCCATAGTGTCTTGAGCCATATACAGAAAGAAAAAAAAAAGTGCATATTGAAAAAGGGATTCATGTATAACACACGAACATCTCTAGGCACTAACTGAACTACACAAAATGATAGTACAATAATAAAAAGCATATTCAACATAAAGTGTAAAAAGAACAAAGAGATGGATAGAAATCAGGAAACCTATTTTTACATCACCTGGAGTCCCATGTAAATAGAAAGAAAAGACCATACAACTTCAGTTTCATATTTAGTATCAAATAAATCCATTTCATCGGACCAAGAAAAACAAAAACTTCCGTTTCAACCCGCACCCATCTCATAAGAATTGAACAAAATCTGTATCAACCTGCCCTGCACCCACAATCATGTTCCCTGCCACGCACCCGCATAGGCTTAACCCGCCCTTCCCCATTGCTATTCCTAGTTCTATGAACTTTTAACCTCTTCTCTCTCTATTTTCTTCGTGACAGGGAACTCAATTGCATGATTTTACAGTATCTCCAAGCTAGAAACACATGATCTAAATTCAATTCTAGCAGTCATAGTTAAATTTAAAGGAACAAATAAATTAGTTACAACAAATATCACAATTAAGGGATAGTACATTTACAAGTCAACAAATAGCTCATGACTATGCACAAATTAAGGCATAGTAGATTAAATTATTGGTGTGGACAAAATATACAATAAATTTGTTTTTTTCAGTAAGTTGTATTTCCTCTTTCGACCTGCTTTAAAATGTTTTTCCTTGAGAAGATGGTCTATTCGAAACAACATTCGAGGGTAAGGTATGATATATGTACACTCTAACTTTAACTTACTACATACAATTTTCATGGCAATTGTGATGAGTGTAATAAGGAAAAGGAATGGTAAGAATGAACATACATCGCTCTCGTTTACTTGTTGAAAGTACTTGATAAAGGCGTCCTTATTTGGCCATGTAGTCCAATCATCGGAATCACAGCCGGAACCGGAATCATCGCCGGAAGATTCTTCATTCCCGTTTTGATCTCCATCCTCAACCTTCAAATCAGATCAATCACCCTCCGCCTCCAGTTTTAATTTCTTCTCCGGTGGTAATTCCTTTTTACTCCTTCCACAGTCACACGGCATCGACATAGTTGTACGTGAAACCCTAAACCAGCTGAATTTTGTGCTTGGAGTAAGGGAGGTCTTTTGGGGAATTGGGGTTAGGGAGAGAGGTACTAAGGGATAGTGGGGGTATTTTGGGGAATTGAGGTTGTATACTTCTCTATATAAATTACTAGGCAAGAGTTGCCCGTGCAAGCACGGGCCCAACATTGCAATTTTTTTGTGAGTTGAATGTAAGGATAGTGCATACATGGAGACACACACATATATATATGTAGATATAGTTACTACATATAGATATTATAAATATGGTTGGCAGTTCTTTTGTTTGTTATCATGACTGTTGTTTACATTGGATATTAACATTCTACAATATTTACATAATGCTGCATTTTGACTGTTTTTCAGCTTTATTCAGCGCTAGAAAGTATCTGTGAAATAAGAGGGAAAATGAATTTAGTGTGTACTTATGGGGAGGAGTAAATGTGGAGAGTGATTGCAAGATATAAGTACCTGACAGTTTCCAATAGAGCTATTTGGTTTCAATACTGAAATGGAAATATGAGTGCAAGTAAAACGTAGATTTAGAAGGATAACAAGTGCTCCACATCAAAACTCACAAGTAACAATATTCCAAGTAACACTACCAACTATAGCAAGAGGAAAGGTTTAACTGAAAAGATTTACATGAAATTTCACTTATCAATTTCAAAAGCTTTGGAGGTCCTAAATTAGGTTTTTTAAGTTTAGCAGGCCCCAAAAAGTTGCTACAACACAAAAGTAAATTAGGAAAATGAAACAATGATTTTTTTTTAAAAGAAAACTATAATCACCCCTCTGCCCAAATCACACAGAAACAGAGAGAACAGAACTCCAGCGTGGAATCAAATCAATCAATAGCCAAATTTAACTAAAAAGAAACCTGATAATTCCAATTTCCCTAAATTCCACAAAGAAAATCAACAACATTCAACCCAAACAGTAACTTCCCTATAACACAAATTATGCCTATAAAACAAAGAAGAGTAAAACGTAGATTTAGAGTGACAACAAGTGCTCCACATCAAAACTCACAAGCAACAATATTCCAACTAACACTACCAAATATAGCAAGAGAAAAGATGAAAAGAACAAAACTTTAGTGCTTTACCTACCAGTTCCTTCCTCCAGAACCTTAAATTAAGCCTAAGGAAATAATATAATAATAAATTAAAAAACTCGACTTTTCAAGGGAGGTTCTAACTACTTCTCAAATCGCTTTACTACAGATGTGATATAGCACAATGTGTTCAACTGCATCCTAGAAATCAACTATGAAAATGTCAATGCAATAAGGTGAAGAAACTCCAAACTAAACCCACAAGAACCCAGAAATTGATTCCGATGAAAAACCCATATATGAACGAAGGAACTTCAAAAGAATTCTGATAAAGAAAACCCAAAGACCAAATTAATTACTGCATGTGAGAAAACACAACAAAAATCTGAAACAGAAATCCAAAATAGAACACGGAAATCATAATCACCCAACCAAAATTGAAAGCATAACGATTAAAATTATTGGGACTTTCAAAACACAAGGAAAATCGAACATCACAAAAACCAGAAAATTGATTCAGATGAAGAAAACCACATATGAACGCAAGAAGTTGAAAAGAGTTCTGATAAAGAAAAGCCAACTAAAATAAACCACAAAGTTAATTTCGACGGAAAAAGACCAAATTAATTACTGCATGTGAGAAAACACAACAAAAATCTGAAACGGGAATCTAAATAGAACACGGAAACCATAATCACCCAGCCAAAATTAAAAGCATATCGATTAAAATTATTGGGACTTCCAAAACACAAGAAAAAGAAGCAAATTTTTAGACACCCAGATCAAATTTGGTTCCCGAACTTCAATTTTGAGGAAAAGAATCTTACCTAGATGGAATACTGAAGGAAACAGAGGAACCTTGATGTACACTTACGGTGGAGTATAAATGATGAAGACACACAAAGTGAGGTGTACACAGGAGTTAGACACGTAGTTATAATATTGAAGGGAAAAGACAGAAATAAGACAGAAATACCCTTTACAGCAATGAAGCAGACATGTTGAACAACCCTTTTTCTAATATAAGAGAAAAATATGATTTATTTATTATAAGCTACCAATGTGTTCTCAGCTTTTCGTGGAAAAGTTTTTTTTTTTTCCAACTCGGAACAAGTGTAATTAATCAAAACATAAATACAATTTAAAAAGTTAATCAAAATGAAATAACGAGTAATAGTACAAAATGAAATAACGAGTAATAGTATAAATTAAGGATATAAAATACTAACTAATGCACCTAAAATACGATAACACTTGATTACCCATTACTAATTTTGTTTAAAATTATTTAACTGTATATCAAAATTCAAACCACTTTATATAACAACAAGAGAGTTTCTGAAAAACCATTCCCAAAATAAAAAAATAAAAAAGTTCAACAAAACAAAAATATTAATTAGATTGGAGTAAGATGGTACAAACTACAAAGGCCCAGACAAAAGTTAAAAATCGTACAATTAGATGCACAACTTTAATCCAGCAAAGAGAGTGACAAAAATCAACTTCGAACATTGAATTAAATTTCAAACCAGAATTTTACAGCGTGACCATTATTATATATATTATGTTGATAAAGACGTTTACCTTCTTTTTTTGGCAAAATAAAGACGTTTTACTTATTGTAAAAGCAATGTTACTCAGGGTCATTTTTGGCAAAATATAATATTTTAATTTTCGTATTTGTAAATTCTTAAGGGGGTATTTGGCATGAATTTTTTTTTCCATTTTTCAGGCTGGAAATTAAATATGTATTCTCCAGTTTCTAATTCATTTAAATTCTTATTCTTCGTTTATCATCGTAAACTTTATATATTTCAACTAAGTTTATATATCGAAACAAATAGTAGTACAGGACGAAGCATATTATCAATGAGTTCGATTAATGCCAATATCTTTAGCAAAATGTATCGAATGATAGGTTTAAAAGTGCATTCTTTTAACACAATTTATTCTTTAACACAAGAATTAGTACTAGTTTTTTAAAAAGAAATAAAATTCTGAACCTAGTATAATAGGTTCAATGGGCAAGAAGCTAAACGTTGAACTATGAAATTTATACTATTGATCCATCTCTTCGCACGTAATAATGCACTCATATTTTCGAAAATTCGCACCTCCTCATAGGTAAGTCTCAATAAAAAGTATCAGTGTAACATCTGAAATGCTAATAAGTAGATTGAAGAAACATTGCAATGAAAGTTTCTGTTATAGAGAGGGGCTCATAAAGAGTTAGTATAAATACATATCTATTGTTTTATTTATATATATATACAACATAATTATTTGATGAGTTAAGCTACACGTCCTTAATTTTATCCAGCTTGTTGATGCTAATTGAGTTACTTAAAAGTTAGAAGTGCAAATTGTTTACACTATCAACAACAACAACAAAAAAATTATTCAATTATATTACTTATTAAGTAATTATATATACTACTATATATATTTCTTGAAAATTAATTAATATTTTAGTTTTAAAGTTGTAATTACCTATTACTTACATGTTAAAAAGATAGGATAATTATTCTCATGGTTTAAGCCTTGATGAAAATGTAATCACAAGCTATTTTGGTGGGATGTAATAGATACAGAAGAAGTTAATTTTTTAGTTTATGAGTATTGAATTACTTTAATTATTTATAGATATTAAAAAAAGGAAAAAATACAAGATTTAAGCTTAAGCCAATGGATTTGTCTCGTAACAACATTAATACCAACTCTTCTACAGATACTCATAAAATAGTCAAAATGTATGTAAATTAGCTCGAATATTTCACTGTAAAAATTATGATAATACAAAATTTATTTCAACAAGTACTTTTAGAATGAGATTCACTCTTCTTTCTTTATCTACACATTTTTATACAGTACATCATATCAATTTATATTTTACATAAGCCAATAACTTAAAAGATTTTTCTATAGTTGATTGATTAGACTGACTGGTTGTGGATGAGGAAAATAAATGGAAAAGAGATTATGGCGTTGCAAAATCTTAATTCCTATACCAAACTATACAAGATGATAATATGAAAAGTAACATGGTAATGCATGTTATTAAGGATGAGTTAACAAAAATAGGACAACAATTCAAAAGTGATTTCCTGTGGTCTTAACAAAGGATGGACGTTTCTTTAAAATTGAATAAGTAGTTAACAATAACATTGTTTGCGACAAATTTTAAATATAGTGTATCAGATCTGACCTATTTATGAATATTTTATAAATTTGTGGAATATTCGAGATATCTCTTCAAAGAAGACATAAAGACATGAGCTAGGTTTTGAGTAGAATAGCCTCCAAGAACCCTAACTGAAATAGAACATGTCTTGTCGTATAGAGTCCTACAAAATTTTGATTTCTACCAACATTGTAAACAAATGGTATTTCTACTTGGTTGGATAATATTTGTGTCTAATCAACAAATCACTTCTTTTCACAAATTGAAGGCAACTCCGTTTTACATTAACTTGAACCTGAAAATTGATGGCATATAAGGTTGGGAAATGGAGTTAATTATAAGCTCAAAAACTTGTGGAGTCAGTTATGAGTTCAATCCTTTCAGCAAGTATGCCTCTCTCCACTTCTCTATTTTTTCATATGTACAAGATGTTTGTTCAGCACCCTTTAAAATCACAACTTTTCAGCAAAGAGGGCTGGAGCCAGAATACCGCAATTGGGTCATCCAGTAAAACAATTACATTATTATATATAGAAGGGCAAATCCATGACAATTAAAATTAAACTGACAGATTAACATTCCTTTTCTACGAGCGATGTGTGTTTATTCCTACCATTCCTTTTCCTTATTCTGATTTGATTATGCTACATGTGGGTAATTGTGTTGTTTAGTTAGTGCCTAGACCTGTGCGTGTTTTATATAAATCAATGGCTCAGTAAAAAATGGGAATTTTATGTGTTTTCTCTTGAGTTGATTTCCTTACTAGTAAGAATGTTTAGGCCTAAATAAAGAAATACGTATAATTTATGCCTAATTTTTCTTCAGAATAAGGTGGTCGCTCTGTTTTTTTTTTTGTCTATTACATCCCCCTTTTTTACTTTCTCTTTTTCATTTTTTTGTTCTCAGGTCTCACATATATTCTCTAAGTGAACTTACTTGTACGCGCACCTTGACTAGTTTTCTCCTTGTGTCTTGTTTTTCTTGCTTTTTAGATGGCCCAAAAATTGACCTTAGAGATGGAGATGCAGTTGGTACTCCTTTCTCTACACAATCTGGTGGCCTCTTGCTCTTGTTCTATGCAAAACTTGTGTATATGACAATCTGTTTCATGGAAAGATGAGAGCTTACTGGTTACTTTGCATAAAATCAACTTCATTTGGACCATTTCTCCAAAAATGTCTTTACACTACAAATACAATTTAAGTTGCTATAGCAAATTGTTTTGTCTTACTTCTCATAATTCCATTCAATATCATGTGCAGCTTCTACTATTATCTGAAACTTGGGCCAAAATTATGTCTTCTTTTTAAATTGTTGCGAAGACGTAAAAAAAATGTTTAACCAAACCTAATTACTTCATTATTTGTACATATAAGCCCAAACACAAACCCATATTACACAAACAACAGTAATTCATTAACCATATAGTAACTGCACCGGCTTGAAAAACAACAACTACTACTATAGCACAACACACAGATTAGGATTGTTTTTGACTCCTTTCATTCATCCGGGCAGCTACAGTGACAGAAGCAGCTACTCCACCGGGAGTGGTGGACATGTCGTGTTTGTTCCGTAGCTCCGCCCCTACCACTCCTTCTGCATCCTGTCTCGTCGCTGGCTTATCAGCGGGCAATACCTTAGTAGCATCCTGCGTAAGTTTAAATTAATTTCAAGTTGAATCTATCTACTTTATTGAATCTGGGACAATTCAAAATACAAACTTCTGAACTTCTCACAGTAAAATTCATACGAGTTTTTTTTTTAAAATATCTATATAATTTGTTACTAACCGATAAGACATCTCCAAGCTTAACTTTGTCCTCGTCTTTTATCATAGATTCATTATAGGCAGCAGCCGACTGAGCAGTGGCTGCTACGCCTCCAGGTGTGATAACATTGCTGCCTGTTGCGCGTACTTCAGCTGCTTGGATTGCTGCTGCATCGCATTGATCCACTGGTTTGCCCGGTATTGTTTGTCCAGCTGCTTCAAGAGCTTCTCCTATTGTGATATCTCTCGTACTGCTTCCACCACCTCTGGTAGTTGCTCCTTGTGGCTGTCCTCCGCCACCTCCTGTTGGTTGGATGTATTGTGCAACTACCTATATGTTGACAACAGTACATAAAATTAGTCGCCAATTCAACAAATTAGGGGCCTTCAATTGGTGAAGTGCCAAATTGTTGACAATGGCGGATTCAGAATTCTCTTACAACAGGATTCGAAAAATAAAACACACTGCATGAAATTTGAACTTGAAACTTAGAGATGAATTCTCTGTAGCACTAATTAAGTCGACCTCAAATCTTCTGTTTAGGCATATTCAGAATTCAAAATCTATATCTATAAAATTTTAAAAAAATGTACGTATATATATATACAACTTAATTTTTATTTTTTACCGGAGTTCGAGTGAATGTACACCTTGGCAATCCACTCAAGTGTATTACTCAACTACTCAAGTAAGAAACAATAATTGGTTCTCTTCACACTCTTCATAGAAGAGGAATCAAACGAAACAAGAGGATGACAACGATAACAATAACAATAACATGTTCAAGTTATAATGCACTGACGAGATAAAAATTAAAAATAATTATTTCCATTTAGAAGTCATTACTTCCTCTTGGCCCAAAATTTATGTGAGTGCTAGAATTTCTAGTAAAACTCTGCAATTTTGACCCTGAATTGGCATAAATTTTAAAAAAATAAGATTTACACATTGAAAATTAACTAAAACAGTCCTATAACTCGATAATTCAAAATATTTACCAAGCATACGAAAAAATCACGCTAAGAAAAATTTATTTCTCTCAAAATCTAAAAAATGCCACATTTGGAACTAAGGTGATAGTAATTTGGCTACCAAATCAAATCATTTGATTTTGACGGAAAATAAGTGATATTTTACGCACGCAACACATAATTAGACAACATTACCTGTCCAGCAACTGATTCAATAATAATATTAGCTCCCGGAACCGCCGTCCCAGTAACCGTAACGCCCTCTCTAGCCGCAACATCAGTAACATCACCCGGTTGAACCAAACCGGCGCTCACGTTAACATTAGCAGCTGATAGCATGGCAGCCGCTGGACCGCTCTTTTGCGTTTTCCCGAGCACGGCGGTCTCAGCGCTCTGCATCATGGCTGCATCTTCCGGCTTAACAGCTTCTTCTCCTAGCTCGCCAGAGACAGCAAAAACGTCGCCGTATTTGATCGGATCAGCTACTTGATCACCTTGTTCCCTTCTTGGTTGTTGTTGACTCATTTTTTTTGTTAAAATTATAACACTTAGTAGATGTGGGATATGGTTAGCTAGCTCAAGCTAGAGGAAAACATTGATTTATATAAATGTGTATGGAAAGAAGATTGAGGGATTGTTTGGATGGAGATGACGGATTTTGGGACAAGTGGCTGTTTGAAGTAGTGTGGTGGCGTTAAACTATAGATATGGCAGGCCACTTGTCAAATTACTACTACCTTGAACATAACGGTGTTGTGAACCAAGATAACTCTCTAAGCGTATATATGGATTAGACATGCTAATTATATGATGGGAAAATTACGCTAGAGTATATTATCTAATATAGTTTTAATTATTTTTAATCTATGACTATAGTTTCGTGAAATTTTACTATTTGATTTTTAATTGTATAAATTTAAAATTTGTATGATTCAATTCTGATTGTATAAATCTAAAATTTGTATATGCTTATTATAGCTATTTATATACGATTGTATAAATCCAGAATTTTCAACAGTGCTTGTGTTGAAAATCGAGTTTGTTGCAACGAAAGTGTGTGATATTATTAGGCGTGGAGCTATATGGGTAATTCGCCTAAAGTTCATAGCAAACCAGTTATTGCTAATGTTTATATCGACAATGAAATGTCTCCGTTAGGTTGGAAGTTATATATTCGAAACTTTCTTCTTCAATATGGTTAATTTGAACCCTAATTTGCACCATACAACTAGAATAACGTGACACCAGGGTGTATTTGGTAGGAAGGAAACATTTTGTAATTAAATCTTTTTATAATTGGTTTTTAGTAAATAATTAAAAAGTTGTCTCAGTTTATGCTATACAGATTTTATGTGTTACAGTAAATTGTTGTTGTTGTAGTTGCTCCGATGAGTGATCAAAGGTAATGACATATGTGAGATTATTTGTAGTTGTAATCGATTTTGTTCTTGCACACATTTTCTTATTTAGTAAAATATTATTTTCGGATTGAGCATTATATTATTTATTTGCATAATGCAGCAGCTAACCTAATTTAATTTACAAAGTAGGGGACTTTTACACCGCCTGATTAACAACTAATTACAAAGTACCTAAACAAGAAAAGGAACAAGCTAATTAACGAAGAAGATATTAGTAACAATATACACATTGTGAGCCAAGCTTAATTATGAACTTCTTTCATTTAGTCTTGCAGCTGCAGCCACAGATGCAGCTACTCCACCAGGATAAGCTGTTGTCAGGCTTGGATTATTCGGTAACTCCGCCTCCATCACCCCTTGCGCATCTTGCCTTGTTGCTGCCTTATCAGCCGGTAATTTTGCAGCCGCACCCTATAAATGTTCGGTATGTTTAAGATCACAACGAAATTTAGTCATATATATAAATGAAAATCAATCATAATGAAATTGCTAGTGTCTTAAAGAGTCGTACAGTTAAGACATCGTTTAATTTGATTTTATCAACATCTTGAGCCAATCCTTCATTAGCTGATGCTGCTGATTGAGCTGTGGCAGCTAATCCACCGGGGGTTACAACGCTAGAACCGGTGGCTCTAGCTTCAGCCGCTTGTATTGCGGCTGCATCGCTCTGTTCCACCGGTTTCTCCCCTGCTGTGAGGGCTGTTGCTGCTAAAGCTTCTCCTATTGTTATAGGCGCTTCCTCCACATCTCCCCCTGTTGCTGCTGCTGCTGTTACTGGAGGCTAACATATCGCCCCAATACCTACAATTATCATTTAATTGTCTCAGCTGACATCTGCGCGGCACACATACACTTAAATTTTATTTTGTATAAAATTGACAAACGTGTTAAAGTCACCTGTCCGGCAACTGATTCGGTAATTATACGTCTACCGGGGAGTTTGGTTTCAGCAACAGTAACACCTTCATCACCAGCAAGTTGAGTGGTAGCTTCATGACTAACATGTCCACTTCTTTCGTTTTTGGCAGCAGCAGCCTGCATTATAGAGGCAGGACCACCCTTTTGGTTTTTCCCAAATACCATGGCTTCAGCACTTTGCATCATGGCTGCATCTTGTGGTGCAATTGGTTGATCAGCTAATTCACCTTTTACATTAAAAAAGTCTCCGTATTATAGGGGCTGCTCTGTTTCAGGCCTTTGAGGTTGTTCTTGGCTCATTTTTTTCTTGTTATATATATATATATGTATGCTTTACAAAAAAGGGGTTATATATTTCGATTATTTTCTTCTAGGAAAGTTGTTTTTGTGTTGGAGATGCTCGATGGATGACACGTGGCAACTCTATGCAAACGTGGCAGACTACTTGGAAGCAGGAATGATGACTCAGATTGGCAACTTTGAAATGTTCTTGAATAGTCAAGATAACTAAATGAAATGTGAAACTTTAGCCTTGCACCACACCAGTAAAAAAAAAGAAGTGTTGAGCTATCGTTGGGGGAACTTTGGCATAAGCGATTTTTTCGCTTCTGCGTTTCTAGGCTTCACAATAGCTCCCTTTTCTTTCCAAATCCATTCTTTTTGTTCTACTTAGGTGGAACAATCAGACAGAAAAGCAAGAGCAGAATTCAGATTTTCAGCTTCCTTCAAGTTTCTTAATAATCATAATCACAGCTTAGTTTCTTGTTGATAAGGTTAACAAGACAATCATGGTATTGAAGTACAACAGTAAACATCTATCTCAGTGGCAATTACTGCTTTTTACAACTAACTCCACTAGTATTGTCTTATTGAGAGATCAATCTACATACATACAGTTCTTATGCTATCAATTTGGCAACAATCAGAGTACAAGCTTCTTGGAGGAAATTGCAAGGAGAAAGCATAACTAAACGACACAATATTTTCATACCAATACGCAAATTTACACAAGGCCATCATCCGAGCTAATGTTTTTCGAGTCCTGTGGGTTTATTATACTCTAAACTTATGGCTAACAGGTACGCAGAACACCAAGAGTTTAATCACTGTTCAGGAGGCAGGAGCCCCACTGCTTACCTCCAAACCATTTCCTGCAGATTGAGAACCATATGTTATTGAATTGAAAACTTTGCCTAATCTAGTGCAGAACTGCAAAGAATTTGATACACTAGCATCGACATCAAGTTAAGAGATTCAAATTTAAGAGTATAAAGAACATCGGTTTTCTCATGTGTTCTTGCCTTCTGAGGTTGAGAGTATAGTCATCCAATTTCATAAACTTCAAAACACTATCACTTCGGAATCAATATGATATTAGCAAAATAAACATAAAACGGAAATCTCACCATCTGGATCAAAGAAAAAGGCATGTTTGGTCTTGCCATCTGGTTGAGTCCTCTCATGAACTTCAATTCCTTTCTCCTAATGGCGAAGTTAAGAGAAAAACAGTGATCGACAGATCTATTAGTCGAGGATAACCCAGAATTGAGAAAGAGACGAAATTAAACTTCCATCACTAAAGAACTAAAGTTCTTGAACATTTGACACTGGTCTACAATTCATGCATTAACATTATCTAAAACAACTACAGTAACAACTCTGCAAAAGAACAATTAGCAATCAGCCTATCACATTATTTTAACTAATTTTCAATTGCTTCACTTCACCTCATATTAAGATGAAGCTAATGCTTTTGTTTTAAATACTCAATAGTCAATACAAATAAAACAAGAAAAACATGCTGCAATACTGCAGTACTAGTAGGCAGAACAGCTCCAGCCCCCTTGAGAAACCTCAAAGATGCAACAATTAACCAACATCTCTTCCTATCCCTTCACATACTCATTCAAAGGAACCTCGTTTACACAACTATATTTTCATATTGGCAATACAAGAATTAACATCATCTAGAAAGGTAAAAGGGAAAGTAATGGATAAAAAGATACCCAAAATCATGATGATACCAACACTTTGACATCAGGGCAAAAGACCAACCCGATGAACTAAGCTCCCGCTATGCGCCTGGTATCAAGGGAAGGGCCAGACAACAAGGATCTATTGTACACAGTGCTACCTTATGTCTCTAAACCTTATGTCTCTAAAGGAGGTTGTTTCCACAGCTTAAACCATTAACCTCCACATCACATAGAAACAATTTTATCAGATACGTCAAGACTCTCATTCAACACTTTGACATCACCTTTAACATAATCATCAGGAAATACGAAAAATCTAGTACTCAATAATCCAATTCTTGAAACTAACAATTTCTTTTAATCATAGTAATCAATTAATTTAGGGTAATCTTAAACAGAAATTGAAATTGAAAACAGCAACAGATCTTCCATAATACTAAAATCAAACTGCACAAAAAAAAAACATTAACCACATAAAACTTTCTAACGGAATTGAACGAGGATAAAATAGAGATCAACCTTGAGTTTCTGAACAAAAGAATCGAAATTGGAGATGGTGAAGCAGACATGGTGACCTCTGGGCAGATTCTTCGGGTCGGCGATGGCTGACGTGGCACTCCATGGACCTTCTGGAAGCTTCGTAGTCGGGTCTCTCTCGATAAGGTGAAGATAGAAAGATGGTGCCAGCTTCAACCATATCACATCAAATTCAAATCTTGGAGCTTCAACTTTCTCAAACCCAAATATCTGCAAACCCATTTTCATCAAACAATCAATTTTACTCTAATTTAAACAGAAAAATCATAACCCTGATGTGATTTATGAAACTTAAGTAACGAAAGTTAATGCATTATCAAAACCTCAATGTAAAATTGGGCTAGGCGTTTGATATCAGAGGATTCTCGGGAGACGTGATTAAGGCATGTTCCTTGTGCTGCCATTTTTGTTCTTGTTTGTGTTTAGAGAGTTCTAGTATGCTGCTGTAGTAAGAGGGGGGAGTTGAGCTACCAATTTAAATGGATATTATTTGGGAAAAGTACCTTAAACATACTATCAAATAATTACTTATTTTATTATTAATTACTCCCTCGGTCTCATTTTATGTGACATTTTTTGAATTTTAAAATTAAAATAAGTTTATCTTTTACCATAAATTTTTCATAGATCTTTTAAACATTTTGAATTATCAGTTATTGTGACTTATACTTTTTACGTAGTTTACAAATATATAAATTTCATTTCAGAAAAATTGAAGATTTCATGCGCAAATTCCCGGTCAAACTTAAACTGTTTGACTCTCGAAAAATGAAAAGTATCACATAAATTGAGACAAAAGAAGTAAATGTTTTCTATCATACATTGAGAAAGAAATATCTAAACATATGTATTTTTGTTGTTAGAATATACTAAAATAAGGAGAGACACGAATGAGATAGGAAGGGAAAGGACATAGTCATGTATCCCAGATACATGCAAATTACACAGATACATGTATTTGTATATAGTTAGTGTGATTCGCATGAATTTAAGATCCAAGATGTATAAAAGAGTGTCGAGCGAGATGAAAGGGAGGTGGGGAAATTTGTCTATGTATCTCAGATATGAATCCACTTGAATATAAAAGAAATTATATCTAATTTTAACGTATCCCGAGATACGTGTATCTGAACGTATCTGAATTCACGTAAGTAATTAACTCCTAAACTAATAGAATTTCTATAAGTTATCCTATTTATTTGCTGGGCTTAATCAACTATGCAACATCATAATGCTTATACACTCCGTCTGATCCATATTAAATGAATTATTGAAGTTTGACATATGTTTGAGAAAAAAAAATGTTTTGTGCTCTCACCTCAAATTCAATAGAAATTAAGCTATGCAATATAAATTTGATAGTTTTTTCAGAATTTATTGTAATATTTAAAAACTAAAGTTATGTTTTTGGGCCTATGTTCTTTATCCTTTTATGAAAAAGAAGAAAAAGAAGTGTATTATTATTTTTTTCTCAAATACATTATACCATTTTAATATATAATAAGTTATTTTTTTTACGACATAACTTATAAATATTATGAAACTAATATATAAACCAGTTAAATTTGCTATTTTTCTATTAAATGTCGTATCTTGTAAACATATTTCGAATTAGGTCTGCTGTTGTATTGACTATTGTCATATAAATACTTTTGTGTGTACCAAAAATAAATTTTTGGGTACTTTTGTTCCTTTGTAGATAAATAAATAGAACATTGTTTGCTTTGGGAAAAGAATATTTCTTTCTCCAACTTTCTGAAATGAAAAGTAAACGAATTTCATCTTAATTAATTTCACTTGCAAGACTTTTTGATCATATTTCCTTCTTTTAAGTATACTAATTACTAACTGATGGACTCAACTTATTTTATTGACATAATTTGACTAGGCACATAAATGAGATAATTTTTTCATAATTAGATCAATTTATATCATAATATTGTGTATTATGGAAGCATATCACTAAAATTTAAATTGTATTTATAAAATTTAGAGAGCTAATATAATTTTTTAACGGACCAAAAAAGCAAAATTAGTTCTAAAAATAATTAATTGTTGTAATAAAATATTAATAGAGAATAATTATTATAAATTTATAATCAGATTAAATTGCATCAAAACGTTATATCATTATAAAAGTATGTTCTAAAATTTCAAATTATAATTATTAAATTTAGAAAATTATAATATTTTTAAATGAGCTAAAAAAGAATACCATCCACATAACTCAAATAAATTATTACTCCGTATAATTTATGAGTTACTTGAACGAAGAGTTATTTGAAAATAGCATTTTTATCTTTTTAAGTGATGAGTTATTATAACTTATGAATCACTTGAACCGCGACAATTATTTGAAATAATATTTCTATCTCGTTAAAAAATTATATAGATCATATCGAAAATAAAATCTCGATCTCTTTGAGGCTTGAAATAAAGATACACCCTATACTTCCAAGAGCCTATTAGAATTCCTATTATTCTTGCCCTATGAGTATTTTTCATTTCTTGAATTTCTCAAATTCTCTTAACCCAATGGAATCAATGGACCATTAAGCATCTCTTTATCACTAATCACTGACAGTTTGACAGAATTCATCAGTCCTACACACTTAAACTCTTTAATCTTGATCATCCACTTTTCAACCTCAAAAGCCCTCTTCTCTTCATCTCTCTGCTGCTGCAGCAAAAACCCATTGTGGGTTTTCTTCGATTTGGCCTAAAGTTCTAACCTTCAACAGTAAGTTTTTCGTTTGATCTCTGTTTTGATTTGATTTTAGCCTTTGTGATACCCCTGCTGGTTAAGTGAAAGTTTATTTCGAAGTAAATTCAAGATTCACTTTTGTTTTTGGGCACATTTTAACAAAGATCAGAGATTTTAGTTAAGAAAAATGTAATATTTTTTCATCTTTACCCCCATAAGATAAAAGAAAAAGAGATGGGGTTAGGTTGTTAGGGTCAAAATTTAGGAATGGAAGGTAGTAAGCCTTGGTAAGGTGCTGATGCATTGGATAAGTGATTTAGTGCTTTTGAGTAGAACTCCATTTTAGAAATGTTAGTTTTAATCATGTTCAAACCCATAATTGTTCCATTTCTGGTCATGAAGTGGGAAGAGAACCATGAGGTCTTAGGTTTGAATCCCAGGTGGCCAGACTTGTTCGGTATGTGTGTTAACGGGAGGTAACAGCTACTGGTTGAATAATCAAGGCGTGCGCAAGCTGGACCGGACAACATTGTCCAAAAAAAGGATCTTCATTTCTGGTCATGTTGCTGAAAGTGCAAGACAGAGGGGGAAGTGCAGGACGGGGGTGGGTGGTGAATTGTTTTCTTTTTATTATCTTCGTCAACTATCTTAGAGATGAGTAGATTGACACTGAAGGAGATACTAAATATTAAATACCAACTATAAAGGTAATGACAGGAAGTAGAATGACACCAGATGTTTTTATACTTGTTGAGATCCAATGTGGATCTTAGTCCAGTCCCCTCGGGTTGCAAGGGTGTTCTCTGTAAGCTCTTGAAGTTTGTCTTGTACAAGTCCTATGAAGTGTGATTTCTACGTCTTCACTCAATCTTTCTCACTCTTGATTGATACAATGTCTCACCAACAATGCTTTCCCTCTCCTCTTTTTGAATACACAGTTACTTTAAACAAGAAATATAATGTTGGTTAAGAGTAGAGCAATGGTATTTGAGAAGGTTTAGACAAGTGTATATCTTCTTCATGTCTTGTTTTCTCCTTTTATAGTTTCTTGATCTAGCTGTTGAGGTCTTTGACAGAGATGGGTTGTGTGTCGGATACCCCAAAAGTAGTGCATTTTGGAGAATCCGACGTGGGTGTGGCAACAATTTTGGAGAGTCTGAGTAACACAACCCCCAAGAGAATTGATTCTTGGAAAGATACACATATGATCTCTTTCTAAGAATAAGTTCAGAGCTTTTTCTTTATGCCATCGTTGTAGTCTTCAAAAAGTCGCTCTAGGGTTTCAGCGAGAAGTATGTGCATACTTGTTTCCATGGAAGACTCTTGATTGTTGCCTTGAGATCTTGAGCATTAATTGGCGCAAAATCTTCCTATTTACTTCTGCTTGCTTGAAATCCTTTCTTTTATCAGATGTTCATTTATTCCTTTCCATACAGCTATATTTGTATATGGCTATTTTACTTGACTTTCTTTAAAAGAGCTTGTATGATAGGCTGCATGTAGAAAACACTTACATTAAATTGTCATCATTAAAACTAAAGCCTAACAGTTGCGAACCACCTAACCCCATAGTGTACACTCACTTTTTCCACATTGAATGTACTGCTGTCTGATGTTTGGGTGTTTAGTGGTTAATACTAATTGTCAATTGAGAAAAAAATTAGTCTTATCACATTATGGAGTGCAGTGATATGTCATATTTGGAGAGCTAGAAACTGGAAATTGTTTAGGGGAATTACGGTAAATTAGTGATACAGGTTAAGAAAGAATTTGTAGAGAGATTAGATTTACTTTGGCTGTCTAAGAAATCTTAGAGATGCAGTAGATTGTTCAGAGAGTCTTTATGTAACTAGTTGCTTGTTGGAGGCCTAATACTCGTAACACCCTTCCTAGGAGGCTGTTGGTGAAGTTTAAGTGCTATTTAGGTGTATTAGTTTTTGTTGGTTAATGAGAATATTTACGGTTGTTACCAAAAAAAGTAGTTTATCTTTTGAAACAATGCTTAAATATCTAGAAACTGCATATACTATACAAGACTATTAATTTGGAAAAGGTACATATATTCGGCACCTTTCCAGAAATCTAAATGCACAATGTAATGATAACACTGTTAATTGATATGCCTTTAAAGTGTTAATTAGCAGAAAATATGTGATGTTTGGTTTCATATTTTCTGTTTCAAATCTCTAGTATCTCACTTGTGTACAACATTTAAGCTATGCAGTTCCTCTTGATTCTTGTCTATCTTTTTTAAACAATGGATGAACTTTGTTTGGTTCTTCATAACTATAGAGCAGTGAACTACACTGTACTTTGTTTTTTTTGTATCAATTATAAGAATAAAATTAACAGTTTTTTTTTTCTTCATAATCATGGTTCTTCTCTCTTGGATGGCTTCTTGATTGCCAGGTGGTTTTACTTTTATAATTGGCAACGCACTGTATTAGAATAATGGGAGTGAGTCTGCGATGTTTCGCTTTATTACATTTTCTTCAGCATAAAAAGTTCTCTAGCTTCTATATCAGGATTCTTGAACATAATCTGTGTTGTGCATCTATTTCAAGTTACAAAAGAAAGTGAACAAATTTGATAGTTCAACACCTCATTATGCATTAATAAGAATGTGAAAGATTGTCATACATCAAATAGTTCAAAGCACTTTCGAAGTCATGTTTTATATCCATAGATCTTTGTGCATCATACTAATAAAAAAACAAAATTAATTTAGCATCTTTATCATGTTTATAGTGGAAGGTGGTGAGAAGATTAGCACTTCAGAGGCAAACGATACCTGCATGACAGATGGTTTTCAACTCAGGCCTGTTGCATTGTTGGAGTCAGGAGAAGGCTTACCTTACGCTCCTGAAAATTGGCCAAATCCAGGTGATATTTGGACTTGGAAAGTTGGGAGAAGAGTCAAAGCTTCAGGATACTTTCAAGATAGGTACTTGATTGCTCCACCAAGACTTCAAGAAACCCCAAGAAAGAAAATGTGGTTTTTGAGTAAGCTATCTCTTAAAACTTATCTCAAAACAAATTACCCGGAAGCTGATACCAATGCATTTTTCTCATCATTTGTTTGGGAAGTTCCAGCTGATTTCAATGCTTTTTTCACGTCGCCTGAGGGCAAAGGTTAGTAGGTGAACTATCAAATTTCTGACACTTCTGGATGAGATATTTGGACACTATCATGTATTATTAGGTTTTTCTGAGATATAATTTACTGTTAAGAGATACATAACCTCCCGTTCTATGATTACACAGTGCTGTCTCTTGGCTCTGTCTCTCTGTTCTGTTCTCTGTATAGGATCTTTAGACTTGAAACTTTGCAACCTTAAATAGCATAATAATTTTTACATCTGCTCCATTCTCTTGTCTAAGCATGGTGTAATTACTTAAATGTCTAGAGCTACCTCAAATAGCATTATTATTGTTGCTCTTGGTTATAACTGTTTACTTGCAGCACCCTCTTCGTTTTGAGTTGATTAGTTCTATCATACCTCTCTTTCAAAGCATCATACTCGTTTTCTTTTTGGTGTTAATCTAATGCTGGATTTTTCGTCTCTCTATGCTTTTTCCTTGTTTGGAGACACCTGTAATCCTTTGTTTTAAAGATTGCAATATCCTGCAGGCATAAATTTTTAACACATAGTAGAGGGTAAGACCAGGAATCTTCTCCACATCCTTGACTTTCAACATGGAGCTCGTGTGATTTGATGAATTAAAAGTAGTTAATAAACATCAAGTGCTTAGAAATACTTTTTAAGTTTCGCAACGTGATGCTTATTAAGGCCATTTGAGTTTTTTTAACAGAAAAAATGCTTACCACTTTTTTTACTGGTTTGACCATCTTATAAGTTTATCCAAACAGCCTGCAATCGCTCTGTTCATGACTTTATAGGTGTAAATCCTATTAACATGAGACGCACCCTTCAGATGTAGATCATGATAAGGTTCTTTATCTTCATATATTAGTCAAAAATAAATAAAGACAATCTTATTATTAAAACAAGGTTTTGTGTTTGATCTATCTTTTCCATAAATTAGTTGAAAATAATATAGTGATAGTTTTATTTTAGAAATAAGGTTATGTTCAAGCATATCTTCTTAACGGAGATAAGAGCTGACTTCTAAGTACTTTTAAGAGTTCTACTTAATTCAGAACGTGCTAGCCTATAAATAGGGTAATAGGACCCTCATACTTTGTTTAAGACACTTGAATTGAGTACCATTTTATGAATGGATCCCTTCCTATTCTTCTATCTCATCCCTCCTATTTCTCTATATATTTCTCTCCTTTTTCCCTTCTCCCCTTTGGTGCTCCATCAGTTCTGGTATCGGAGCTAAGGATACAAGTCATTACACTACACCCTTTACTTATAAAAGAACCAATTCGTCTACTTTCCACAATTTTAATAATCCATATCATTTAACCAACATCTTTTTATCATTTCCATTTTTGGTACGCTGGGGTGCCTCTTTCAACGGAAGATTCAACTACTGCGTTGTATTATTCAAGTCTTTTGGGAGTTACACTAGCAATCTCACTCATCAGTACCTAAATTTCTCCATCCGGAGGAGAATGATATATAGATCATGACAATGTTAGTTATCTTTATCTTATAGTTAGAAATAAGAACAAGATAATCTTGTCTAAAAGATAAGGTTATATTTGATCATATCTTAGATTTTATATTTATCCAATTTTATCTTTTGAGCTAGAGTTCTAGTTTTTTCAAGAGTTACAACTCCCTATCCTATAGATATGACAGCATCGCGGGGAGATCAATGTAAGTCAAAGTGAAGTGGGGGAAGATGGACCTTGGAGTAGAAACTTGGACAAGACGAAGATAATTGAAGTGGTTGGAACTTGTTGGGGGTGCAACAATGTAATGGCACAACCAACTTGTCTTTTTTTAAAAAAAAAAACAACTCGGGTCTTGATGACTTATGGGGGTTTCAAAATGGGTTTGGACAAACCAAAAGTGCTTATAAGTTGTGAAATCATAAGTGAGGAGTGATCAAGTTATGGTATTTGGTTGATTCGGAATTATAAGCACTTTTAGTGTAACTAAAAAACATAAAAACTGACCGACTCCGTCACTTTTTCAGTGAATTTTTTAAAGGAAAATTGGCGGTCTGTTGGAAAAACTGACCCAAAAATGCGCCAAAACTATAAAGAGTTTTTTAAAAAAAATGAAAACTGACTAAGTCCCTCGGTTTTTAATTATTCTTTTTACGAAAATCGAGGGGCTCCTTCGGTTTTTTAAGTGTAAAACTGCAGTTGAGGAATATAAATTATAAACAGTGGAAGTATTTCATCAAAGTGCATGTGTGGTCTAGTAGTAGAATTGTTCAATGTCATAGCAAATACATGGGTTCAATTCCAAGTTGCTACTTGTTTTTATCATTTCTCTTAAACCAAAATAAAATAAAATTAACCTGGTTGTTTGTTTTGTAGCTGTTAAAGATGGTGATGTTGAAAACCTTCAGTCCATTTAGAAATATTTGGATCATATTAGTACATTAGAAACCACCTGAATAGCCTTTGAGAAGTTTACAGACTTGGTCTTCACTTTGTCACGATACTAACCACAAAGATCCAGTTCCAATTTTCTAGTCGATAATTAGCAGAACAA
Source organism: Solanum piurae (assembly GCA_029582685.1). Classification (NCBI taxonomy): domain Eukaryota; kingdom Viridiplantae; phylum Streptophyta; class Magnoliopsida; order Solanales; family Solanaceae; genus Solanum; species Solanum piurae. The sequence goes on from JAJOOO010017713.1 coordinate 28,278, forward strand.
AAAGTAGTTGCTTTCCGATATCCATGTTGATTGTTGCCTCTGTATTTGCTTGATGTTTTGTTTTAAACCCTTTTTGTGGAACATGTTGAGGCACATTTTAACTTATCTATTATTCCTTGACATTTCTATTTTTACAATTCACATTCTTTTACAGCGGAACCTTTGCCTATTTCTCAATCACCTAATCCTGGAAATGCCCATAAAACTGGCCAATCACCCAACTCTGGAAAGGCCCGTAAAACTGGCAAATCAGCTAATTCTGGAAAGGTTCGTAAAACTGGTGAAGGAGGAGGAACTTCTTCACGGAAAAGGAAGCCCAATATGAAGCAGGAAGGAAGGTATTTATGGAAGAAAGTTAATTCGAACATCACCAATACCGAGGTTTCTAATGCACTCCTAGTTAAGGAAGAGAGCATAGAAAACAATGAAGTATCAAATAAAGTGCAAAGTTCTTTGTTTGAGAGTCCAGTGTCTGATGACAATGCAACCATTTCTCCTCTAGCCTGCCACCAGGAACTAGCAACTCCTCTCAAGGATTCTCCTCTTGCAGTAACTCCAGAGGATTTCGATAACTACATTAGTTCACTTGATGACATTCTACATTTGCCTATTCACGGAAGTCCAAGCATTATCTCTGGCTCTTGCGGAGAAAAAGAAATGACTGGAGCTCGAAAGAAACTTGTTAACCTCCTACGTATTGGTTTTCCTGCTTTATTTACCTCTGACAGACTTACCGAAGTTGCAACCTTGTCTTTGGAGCTGCAGAATGAACCTAACCTCAGTGATAGAGAGCTTTCAATGCTGAAGCTAATCCAAGAAATCCCACTAGCCAGCAAAGATTTCCTAGAAGCTAAACGAGTAACTAAACAAGCTGACAAATTCTTTGCTGACCTCGAGGCTAAAGTGACTCATGTTTCTACGCTAAGGGATGATTACAATGCCTCAAAGAAAGAAATAGCTCTACTTGAGGTTGAAGATATGTCTACTTCCTCAGCTATACAAGAAATTGATGATAAGATTGCCATCTTGCAATCACGCCGAGCTGCATTAACCAAGGTTGCCAACAGAACCAACAAGAAGATAGCTGAAGCGAAATCAAAACAAAGAATGGTGATGGACCATCTTCCAAAGATGGTAGACGAAATTCAGGTGGCTAACTCCGAAACCTCAGAATGGAAACTCAAGAAACAGAAATCGGCAGAGAAGGAAGTCGAGATATTGACCAAATTTGCTCCACTCAAGGGGTTCTCCATCTAATTGAACTTTCTGTTGTACATGTCTTCATGTTAGTTCAGTATCTGTTGCTATATTTGTGTTTTCAAGCCTCAGGAGTTTGACCTTCCCTCCTTTGCCATTAGGGATTTTCTTGTAGGTTATCTAGTTTTCATGAATCTCTGATCCAAAGAGAGAGGGGTAGGAGGGGGGGGGGGATCTCTGATCCTTTATTTATTTAGAACTATTTTTCTTTTCATCCTATGTATAACTCTTTCAGTGTGATGTTTCTGCTGTTTCAATAAGATATGTTTAGGAGGAGTCAACTAGCCAGAAAAAGGCAACTGACTTGCAATCAAAATGCCACAACAAAAACTTCATTATTGTGCCTTCAGGAATGAGGTCGAGTGGTCAATGAAATGAGTTGATACCACAACAAAAACATCATTATTGTGCCTCCCAGAGTGAGGTCTAGTGGTCAACAAAATGAGTTGAGAGTTACGAGGATTTAGGTTCAACTTTTTGGGAAGGCAAAATTACTTGGTGATTTCTTTCTATTTATCCAAATTTTGATGGATAGAATCATCCAATCCCTAAGTTGGTGGGAAGTAACAAGTATGATATATATTTAATTGAAGTGCACACAACTTAAATTGAGAATGTTAGTATTGTTACGTAACAAATCAAAATGGCTGTCTATCACCTTTAAGGTGGCTGTTTATCACCTCTAAGGTGGTTGTCTTCCTTTTATCTTTCTTTTTTTATCACCAAAATTAAACTTATATTAAACTAGTAGGCATTATAAGTAGCAGGCAAAGGCCTAACTGTTAGTCGTTAGACATTTGGTAAGAAAAACATAAATATCTTTTTAATATTTATGTTCGTCTTGGGGCTGAGTTCGTTATATTGGATTTGCTTAGTATGCATTATTTTTCCTGTGTGGTTTGTGAGCTATTGCATAGGAGTAGAGATTTTACCTTTTGCGCTCTCAAAGAGTAGTGACTATGGTTTCCATGTCATAAATATATACTCTCGCTTGATACTAAGTGTCGCAACTCTCGCTTAGGATCGTTTGATAGAATGTATTAGAAAAATAATTATATATTAATTTTATATAATTATTAATACCTGATTTGTTACATTTTTTAATCTACGTATGTTTATTTGATATTAAGATATGTATAACTACCATGAAAATTTATGATATATTAATAATGTAATACACTAGCATAATTAAAAATACAGTTAACTCTTATAGCCTTTTTCATCATATTATAAAGAGTATTTTTGTAAATAATTACATGTTATTTTTAATATTCAAATCAAATACTCAATAAAAAATAGGAAAAATTACAAAAATCCCACCTTTTAATTTACTTATTACCATTATCCCCTATAAGTTTTATAAATTTTCAAAATCCCTCATTTTCGCGCATTAGATTAATGTATCAGCACTTATATTATTGTATCTCGCGCTAATGTATCAGCGCTTATATTATTGTATCTCGCGCATCAGATTAGTGTATCATGTATAAAATGTACATCAGATTAGTTTATCATGTATAAAATGTAATGTATCTTACTTAACAATTAATGTATCTCGCGCATCAGATTAATGTATCAGCGCTTATATTATTGTATCCGTTTTGAGGGATTTCTGTAATTATAAACTTTTAAGGGATAAATTGTAATTTTGTCTTAAAAGTATGTGATTTCTGTAATTTGCCCTAAAAATAATTATAACATAGCATACTTAAGGCGGTTCTGAATTGAACCGAAAAATGTTATTGATTGGTTCTCGTCTTTCATTTTTATTTCAGCTTTCCTTTTTGTCTTCCACGGGTCCAGAAGGCTAAAAGGTGTGGGAGAAGGAAGCTGAACCTCTAATCGACCTGTACACAAAGAATTCTTGGCGTCGAGAGAGATTTGAGATTCCGTAAGTAACTCAGTGAGTCGCTGCTTTCTAAGAAGAGCTTGGAAAAAGAAAATGAAATAGGAACAACTGCGCTGGTCGTAATAGATTTATTGATTTAGCGGTTTTGACAACTATTTTTACTTTTTTTATTATGAGGTTATCGGTTTAGCGCTTTAACGGGTTAACAAATAACCTAATAGTAAATTAATAAATTATATTCATACCATTCGGTATATAAAGTTCTTGACTTAGGGTTTAATTTCATACTTTTATTTTTGGTTGTCTCGAACATTTGGTTATTCATAATTGACTAATATTTACTTTTGAGCAAAATGAAATCTAACTACTCATATGCATAATTTATTTGATTTGTTACCTTATTTTTAAGTGATCTTGAAGTCAATATCTTAATGATTTTATAACGATTTACCATGTGTACAAAACGATAACTAATAAACTTTAAAATTAAACTAAACTGATCAATGCACAACCTTAGCATTATTTATACTCGATAATAAACACTATTCTTATACTACTTATCAAACCCACCCCTTAGGTTTAAAGTTTTAACTTTTTACCCTTATATTCAGGAAAATTCCCAAATCTTGTCGGCGGGGAAACAGTGGGCTGACTGAGACATCGCAAGCAATCGCCGGATAACGCAGAAGTGGCTGAGATATCACAAGTAGTCGCCGGAAAACGCATAAGAAGTGGCTGAGATATCACAAGTAGTCGCCGGAAAACGCATAAGAAGTGGCTGAGATATCACAAGCAGTCGCCGGAAAACGCAGAAGTACGGTTTCATTTCTTGAAATTCACACAACCTAGACATTTCTTCTTTCTGCGATTAGGGATTTTTTTACAAACAATCAAAAGGCACCATTTTGTGTGTTACCAATGCGCATTTCTGAGATTTTTGTATTACCATGGTGTTTGATATACTACTATCTATACTTGGAGTTCCCCTTCTTTTTTCTTTTGAATAATTGTGCACATATACGATTTGTCTCCCATTGTTTTTCTCGATTGTAGAACAGCATTTCTGAAATTCTTAAATGTAGTTACTTTTCAAGTATTGACTTGTGTTGCTGTGATCATTTGCACTCATTTGTCTCTAAAATTTGGATTAAAATTGTTGACAAGTGACTAATTAAATAAATTGAGTTGTGAATATACTTCATTTTTGTTGAAATGTTGTTGAAGTTGTGAACTTGTTTTTATCCTATTTTGTTCATGTGTTGGTTAAAGTTTAAATAGATCTAGAAAATAGAACTAACAATCTAATAATCCACTATCAAATTACATTTGAAGTGAATGGTGAAACTTAATATTGATATAACGAAAAATATCATGAACTAGGATTAGGGACATTGCTTACGAAAAAATAAAACTTACATAGATAGTAATAGTGCAAATAGTTAAGATAAGGATAAACTTTGTAAAGACTTGATCTTTCTCACTTTCTGGTACCATACCACCTTCATCTTCACCTTTTTCGGTCTCATCCTTGTTGAGTATTCTATCTGGATCAGTCCTCATTCTTGTCGAGGACCGGATGAATCATATTTTAGTCCCAAGTTTTCACACATATTTCGAATTTCTCGACTATCATCAAACTTAGCACTTGTGTTGTTTCGACAATAATATGGCACTTCACAATTCAATGTTTGTGGTAAATATTTTGGAAGGCCATCAATTGTTGGATATACTGAATAAAAAAGAATCTCAATACAACTTTTCATTTTCTAATAGGCCCAATACCCTTCTTCATCTGCTTGAAAGAATTTAAGATTCTTTCAAAGCATGAAAGGTGACAAGTGTTCTTTTCAACTCTAAGATTTCTTTATACAAGGCTTGGATAACCGGTGGTTCATCTCGAAATCGACTGTTTTGAGAAGTTTCGTTAGTGCTTGATATAACAGCAGATTATGCCGGCGGCATAAGACTTCATAATGACACCTCTTCCAATATAAGTCAATCCACTTAAGTTTTTCTCCGTAAATCTGTACATCTTCTGGCTTTGTAGAGTGTGCATCTCTATTCTTGTGGACAAGTTAGAGATGCCAATTTTGTGGAGATCCCTTGGCTTCAGTGTTATCAAAAGGAAAAAACACAAAAAAGTTCTAAGGTTGTTGGGGCTTTAAGCACAAAGCGCCAAAAAAGCGTGAGCTTTAATGAAAAAAGGTGCAAAGGGAGAAAAAGTACATATACATGTTCAGTCCAATACTAATAATTATAAGCATGAATGACAAATATATGAACAAAGAAAATGATTTTTTTTTCAAAAAAGTGAAATATCAGTTGTTTGGTGTCTCCCCTTCATAAGAAGTTCATTGGCAAGAAAAAGTACGCCTTAGAACCTTGATGATGCCACTGAAGCGCACATTAAGCGAGGCGAAGCGCTCATGACGTTTTGAGCCTCGCTTCAGCGCTTAACTGCGCCTTTGACAACACTGCTTGGCTGGGACTATTCTTTTATCTATGTTCTTTGCTATTGTATTCTTTTTTGTACAGAGGTGCAAGTGTGCTATGACTTTTTAATCTTATGCTGTTTTTTTATAATTTTAATGAATAGAATATAGGCCTGTTTTCTGATTTGGACTTGTGGTATGTCTTCTTCATTCTTCTATTATAAGGCTACAATCTACATAGTAATATGCATTTCTGTAAGATAGTAATTTAACAAACCTCTCCTTTTTTGGATTTTAAGTTGATATATATTCTTTTCTTCGGCTATCTACACAGTTAAAACATCTAGCTACATGTCATCCTACGAGGATCCTGTGGAGGTTGACAGTTCTGCTGAATGTAATGGAGATACACCTAGTACCAATAAAAATGGACTTCACCTTTATCCTGTTTCTGCCAATGATTCAGGCGAAGGTTTACCATATGCTCCTGCAGATTGGCCGAACCCAGGTGATAAATGGGCCTGGAAGGTGGGGAAAAGAATTGCATCTGCTGGCTACTTTCTTGATAGATATCTGTATCTTCCAAACCGTCTTCGTGGAAAGCGAAGTGTTTTCGCAAGTAGGCTTTCGGTTGAACAATATGTCAGGTCTGAGTTTCCAAGCACAGATATCAATGAATTCTTTGCCTCATTTAGTTGGAAGATTCCCTCAAAACTATTAAAAGGTTAGATTGGATACAACTTTTGTCATTTAGTACATTGAATTTTCTTCTATTTTTGGTATTAGTGAGAAACTTTTAGACATGGCTCACTCGGATGCAACACTTTCATGGAAAGCGTGTGCAACTAGGAGCACCTTTCCGAAATTACTGATCTTAGGCTCTGGGATCTGCATATGTAACTGACTTTGTTCCATGCATGCTCTTTGCTGAGCTCTCTTTCACCATATTGGGGAACCTATTTATATATATATATTTTTGTAACTTTAACGCCATAACACCAATTTAAGAATACCTGATTTTTTTAGAGGCTATGTGTGAAAATGTATATATCAATGAAATAACTATCAATACTCCATTTGTTTCAATTTACGTAACGGTGTTTGTTTGGATACGGAGTTCAAGAAAGAAAGAAGAGGTTTGTAAAATTCTCATTTCGAGTGAGTTGTCTCTATGATTGTAAATTTGCTTGCTGTCAGTTGCTTGCAAATCTTTGTGTTTCTTGTTGTGCTTAAGCGAGTTACTTGTTACCTGATTTCACATTTGTCTTGTCTGAAAATTGTAGGTGACTGGTATGCTGAGCTCACATCTTCAGGCATGAAATCTGATTCTCACTTAGGAACCATTAGTTGTAAGGCTGGTAATAGCTTGTGTGCGAGTGCGAGTTTAATAGAAGCAGGGAATCCTAGTCCAGAGACCATGATTTGTGACATTTGTTGCAGTGAGCCTGGTTTTTGCCGAGATTGTTGTTGTATTCTTTGTTGTAAAACTATTAGTTCTGCTTATGGTGGGTATAGTTACATTAGGTGCGAAGCAACAGCTGATGATGGTTACATTTGTGGACACATAGCCCATATAGACTGTGCTCTACGAGCTTATATGGCCGGGACAGTTGGAGGAAGCATCGGTCTGGATGCGGAGTATTGTTGTCGGCGCTGTGATTCAAGAACTGAATTGGTCTCACATGTCATGAAGCTTCTAAAAATTTGTGGATCAATTGATTCTCGTGATGACATCGAGAAGATTTTGAATGTTGGCTTTTGCATTCTACGTGGCTCACGGAAAACAAATGCAAAACAGTTGTTGCGTCACATTAAATCGGCCATGGCAAAGGTATAGCTGACTTATAGGTAGATGAATGGTACTTTGTTTCCTCAAGGTATCTGGTGGTGCTTTTATGTGGTTTCAAATTTTCTGGAATGACCTCTATAATATCTTGTATCAGCTTCAGAAGGGTGCCTGCATTGGAGATGTGTTCAAAGAAGTAGAATTCATGGACGCCAATGGTACCTCCCGTCCTTTCAATTCTTATGTCACTGTTTCCCTTTGGCTCACGTATATACTTGGTCGAGAAATCTGCTTATGTGTGTAAAACCTTCTCGGGTCTTCAATTTGAATTTTTATAAACGCACGAATATATATGTATACGGACATGCATGCACTCTCTGTGTTAGCTATTTCTGTACTCTACATTTGTTCACAAATTCCAAAGGCATATCTTACAACTGAAGCATAATATGAACAGAAAATTATCGACCAAGAGTCTTCTGCATGAAATCAATTTAGGAGAGCCTCTGAATCAGGCTGAAGAGGAATTATTTTGGGGTAGAAACCGTTTGTCAAGTCTATCCCACTGCTTCTAACCAGATGAAGGAGATAGAATATGTCCATAAAATTTAGTATAACCACCCCAAACAGAAAGGCATCAATCTGTTAGGGACCAATCAAAAAGAATATAGTGATGCTGTATTAGTGAATTACAAGAGTAAATGGGAGGCACAATGTTGTCTACGATGTCATAGAATTCAACTTTTTACCTCCATAATATGATGCAGTGTAGGTTTTTGTGGTTCTCAGGTGAAGCTGCTTAGGTATCTAGAGTAAGCTTCTAAGAATTAAGAAGGAAATCAAACTTGAGTCTCCCATTTATTAGCAATCCCAACTGTGCGAATGAACATCAAGCACTAATAATATTAGATTTGTCATAGTAATAAAAAGAGTATGGTTCCAGCAAGGAGATCCGCAATGGTAACCATGAATGAACTTCATCAAGAAAAATAAGGGTTATCTCACTCCAAGTTCTCCCCACTTCCTTGGGGACCTGACAGTCTTCTCAACTCACTAGGTGATATTCTTGGTAAAGCTTCAGGGTCATCAATAATATTCAATTCTCTCCTTTTTAAGCTATAAACATCTATTTATAGTCTAGGGTAGCTAAGCAAACACGTAGGCTAATACATGAAATGGGTCTCGAAACAAGATAATAAGAAGCTCTCCGGATTATGGGTGCAAGATATCCGGTCCCATGAACTACTCAATCCAGCCACTGGTGTGTGTGGTTGATGGTATGGTGTGCGGTCATAAGTTCACGAGTTATGGACATCCTGAATTGCTCTGAGGTTGGTTTCCAAATCCTTCCTCAAACGGACTTGGTTTCCATTAGGGACCTCCCATTGACACCCAATGTCTCTTGGCATGATATTGGTGGGAACCCCTAGTCGTGCTCGTATTGACTATTTATTTCGTGCTTGAGATTTTTTTGTTGAGCTTGAAGTGCAACCATGTCTTAATGATGTTGGCGGTAGGTTGAATTTACTGGATTCTCTATTTTGTATTTCAGAATCCTAGGTCAGTTAATACGTCTAGATTCCTTTCAGTTCATCACATGCTTGGTTTCTGACGTCATTTAGGATGTTTTAGATCTTAAAAGATTGGAGCTTCTTATGGATCTGATTACTAGTTTTAGTTTCTTATTTAAACCAGTGAATTTTTATCAGTCAGATTCAGTGATTATTTTCTTATACTAGATAAATTTATTCCTGATATTTATAACTAACATATTAATTCATAACATCTTCTTGTTAATAAATAAATCCTGTTTCCAGTTATATTTACCATGTAGTGGTAGTGTGGTACCCTCACCAAAATGTTGCCTAATGGAAGTGACGGTGCGTCCAACTACACCACACCTACTGCAGGTTTATCTGTATATTAGTTACTCTTAGGTTCTTCTTTACATTCTTCTAGTCCATCTTGATTTTACTCATTTTGTAGTAAGAACGATGTGCATGACTCACCGTTTAGGAGTCACGAGTACCTTCAAAGCCTTATTCTTCTGTCACAATGTACAGGAAGGAGTTTTGAGATATGTGAAATATATTTTCATCTTAAATTTCCTTTTCTTTTCTGTATCTCTTGTATGTTTGTGTATATACTGATATTTATCTGATCATTATAAGAGCATATTTAGTCAACGCAGTAACTATGTTCAAGAGCTTTCTGTTTGAATATCTCTGTTCCTTGCAAAGCTTCATTCCATGTAATATCTCTTTAAAGCCTGAACGTACGCGACTTTCTTTTGATGATAGGAGGAACACCTCATAATGGAGAGTCAATTCTTCGCGAAAGATCTTCACCACCAAAGATGACTTCAAATTTTGACCATCGAGTTGAATCCCTTAAGCTTGAGGATGAAATTGATCAAACTCTGCAGGGATTGAGGAAGTCTCAAAACTTTGAGTACAGACTTGCTGAGGAAAGACTCCTTGTTCAAAAGAACTACATCATGAATCTATATGCACAGCTCGACAAGGAAAGATCTGATCTATCAAGCCATACAACGATGGTTGAAACAGATACCTTAGTTGATGCTGTTCTACGAAGAGTAGACCAAATAAAGCGAGAAGTATTGAAACTCAAGGACATGAAACAGGTACAAAATGGATTTGGAAGTACTTCTAAGACAATACTCAAGGACTACTTTGGTCTAGAAGCAGAATCTTCTTAAATCAAAGCACTGCGCTGTATCTTACAAATACATGTTTGGCAGTCTTATGCCAAAACTTTGCACATTGTATCTTACAGATACATGTTTAGCAGTCTTATGCTAAAGCTCCGCGCATTGTATCTTACAACAAATACATGTCTGGCAGGTCTTATGCCAAAGTTTTGTTCCGAGCGGAGTATGTTGTTGTAAGTTGTAACTGTCGAATTAAGTCTTCTATATGTGAACATTTTCATGAAATCAGACTTATCTAGATTTTTCAGAAGTTGGAGTGCAAAATGAGCTTTTTTCTTTTGAAAAACAAGGTTCTTTCCCACCCAATTTCTCATATGAAAAGGGGAGCATTACCTTAGTGATATATTAGCGTGACAAATTCATGTGCTTCTATTGTTGCATTATTTTGCTATCGCTATTGCTTCTTGTTTACTTCACGAAGTAGGGGTAAGATAATGTGTCAAATACTATAAAATGTTTTTACAACCTTCACAATTTTGTAGGGAGTAAGGTATGCGTGTAGTGAGACAAATGAAAAGTTAATGTACAACAGTTTTTTAGAATCAAGAGAGAACAATTTATAAACGAGAAAACAGTTTTTTTAAAAACTGAAAAAAGTCAAATAATAGCATATTAGTAGTATTATTACAATTTACATGGAGAATAAAGTTCCCCGAGTCAACCATAATGTACAACAATTATTATTATTATTTTATTTAGTATATTATTTCTGGAGAATAAAGAAATTCTGATTTTATAATATTAGTGATTCTTTTTCCTTTTATTTTCTGGTTACTGTACAAGAACAAGCCGGCCACCGCCACCCCAAACATCTCTACCGTCGGCGAACTCTCCGCCGCCACGGCCAGCCTTTGGCACCGTCACAATTAACTCACCGTCCACAAACACCGCCGTAGCCAGCTCCGGCATTGTCGTAGCCGGCAACCTGAACCTCCACGTATCCACCTTCAGCTCTTCCAACAACAGCTCCTCTATTCCGCCAGCAACTCCGCCATCTCCGGCGCCATTTCTCACCACAATCTTCGTAATCCCAGTATGAATCTCAACCGCCTGCACCCTGACACCTCCCGCTCCGCCGCTTCCGCCGTTGTCAAATTCCATCACCGCCACGAAACGGAAGAATTCCGGACCTTCCTCCACCGCCACGTCAGCATCGGAACGAAACGGAAGTTCTAGAACCTTCCCGAATACATGAGGTAATTTTCGTAGCTTCTTCATTGGATTTCCTTCCATCGCTGCTAAAATTTGTTCCCGCTGTTCCGAATCCGAATCTGAACCCGACCCGATTCCTTCACGAATGGCAATGTTTCGTTTCAGGGACATAGGATGAACCCTCATGCTATAAAATTTGTTGGGTACAAAAAATCCCAATAATACCAATTCTTGATGAAAAATTGTTGAAAATGAAAAAAAAGAAACGAGAAATAAAAATGCAGATGTAATTGAATATATAAAGAGGGTATGTATATATATTCAATTACATATTGCCTCTGCAAATATGGATTTGGATTTCTTGGAGTTGGGTAACTGCCAGAAAGAAGGAGGAGAAGAAGAAAGAAGAAAAAAAATATAAAAAGTAAATGAAATTAGATACAATATAAGTTAACTAATTCGACTCGTCCGTTTGACACTCCTAATATTCAGGATAAAGATAGATATATAATACGTGTATTTTCTAGAATGAGAAAAAGTTAAACCCAATGGTTTCAATAAAGATTACACTACTTCCCTACATATTGCATTTTTATCATAATATCTTGTTATGACTTGTTCGATTATTATTTCTTTTTTCGAATTATTTTGTTATGCTTTTTTTTTTTAGCGGAAGGACTATTGATTTTTCTTACTGAACTGAACACGTTTCCAGATCATGTTACAATTAGAGTTATGGAGATAGAGAAAACTTATCCTCCTTTAATAGCAAAAGCCTTTTCACGAGCTGGGCTTGAACCTGTACTTTGATGTCAAAGAGTACATTTCGAAAATATAGTTGGAAATGAGTCTGTCGACCAATGCTTGAACTAAAGATTGTTTCAAAAGAGAAAGGGAATGAGTCTGGAAAGACAAGTCGAGAAGGGTTGCAAACTCAAATGAAAAGTATTCAAGCCGAAAGTATTTCAAAATAGAAAGAGGAAGGCCGGAAGAAAGTAACTCACCCAAAAGAAGAGGAATGAAGCACTCATTTGCGATTGTTGGAAAAGAGAGGCAAGGCCCAAGGCACTTGCTAACGTGCAGAGAATCAACTTCGCTACCTCCTAAAGTAGGGGTAAAATCTGCGTATACACTATCCTTGTGAAATTACATTGAGAATGCTGTTGTGTCTCATATTTTGCAGGAGATCAAAAGGTAGACCGCTTGAGCACTTTCAAATAAGGATACTAAAGAATGTGTAAAAAGCATGAGAAACAATGAAAAGATTTGTATAACACTGGATATAAAATGCTTCGAATTGACAACTCAATTATGTGAATATTGCATTGCATCCTATATTATAATTTATGCTGGCTACCCATTAAATTAATCCATAAATAATTTCTATTAAATAAGTTAATGATCACAAAAGCCACTAAGCCATAAGCCCATAACTATATACAACCAGCTCTTAGGTAATGTCAGTTTCAAAGCATAGATTTTGCAGCAGATAACATTTAACAGGGCTATGCAAGACTGATCTCCAAAGGACAGATCAGTTCAATCTTGCATTGATCATGGTAGGCCAATTAGAAGCTCAACCTTCCATGTTCTCGTGGCGATGCATCCGACGCCTGCTATGAGACCGTCTGGTGCTATGGCTCCGCCTTTTAGGCAGCGGGCTAGAGACATCAAGGTGGTGAATCTCTTCGGTGTTCCCTTGATGTCCGAGTATGCAATCAAATGGGTCTTCGGTTGACTCTAGAGCAACAGCAGCACCAACACCATTCATCTACAATTTTCAATACACAGCTTTGTAAAAGTAACTTAACTGATTCTGCTATAATGCAATATGGCAGACTAAAATGGATTTGTTTCTGATAGACAATGGTAGCAACGAATTTTTACGCTCTTATATACACGGAAGAGAGCCCCCAATTTACTCTACTGCCCTGCCAGAGGGCAGTGCATAAATTTGGTGATCTTATGTAATTCCTACTACGACGTTGCACAATGGAAAGATCCCCAGGCCCCAGTATCCATTGATCATCTTCAATATTATATATAAAAGAAGCAGAGTACTCACATTAATTTGCTTTCTCTCAAGATTAGTTTTCCTCAGATCAGTATTCTCTGATTGGGATTGCTTACTGGAAGAGTCATCACCTTCTACCTCGTGAGAAGTAAAAATTTCCCCATAGGTACTTCGAAAACGCCACCTCGGTTTTGGCTTGTCTGTTGAATCATCATCATAAACATTTTCAGAGTAAAAGTATTTGGAGACGAACTGCAATACAGGCGGATTATGCTGGTACTTCTTCAACATTCTATCATGAGAAAATACTACATCAGTACATAGTTAAAATGAATCATGCTGATACTTCAATTTCAATCTTGATAGAATAGTACATCAGTAGTTCATACATAATGAAAAGAAAGAAATAACTGCAACGAGTATCAAAGCTTTTATTTAAAGGTTACCGAAACCTTTCCCTTGCAAGGAATATATGTCCTGAATTATTTTCTTTTTGTTTCATTTTCTGAACTACACAACTATGAAGTGCTCCTGTTATCAGTAGTTAAAGACTCGGAAGATAATATAGTTTCCTTGGATTCGCCAGATTTCTCCCACACCCTTCACCAGTATATTAGTATGCCCACACCAGGATACCTATTTTGTGCAACGAGTTTCCCATTAATTTAGTAGTTTATTAGTTTAGTTTAAAGATGCATAAAATTCACTTAGACCAGATTCATATATTCGAAGAGAACCTAGGTATGTGGTCAAGCTCAACATGAGGCAATACTATGAAATAAATAAATCAAGCTTTAAACCAGGCATACAAATGAACAATCTACTCTCTCGCTTTTGACTGGATGCCTACTACTTCCATTTTTTCATGTTATTCTCTGTGTGTATATATTCTTTTGCCATAAATTACTCTATTTTAGTTGTTGTTTTCCTTTCCAAGAAAGTGAACAGATTTGAGTGTCCAACCAGATTTTAGCATGTAGACCAAGCATATGTAGAGGATTAGGCTTCAAACATGAAGTGATAATATAGCGCTCATTTTTATTAGTCCAATCATCTAATATTCCCACCAATTAAAATATGAATGAGATATAGTGATGCTTAGTATAAGTCCATGACGAGTGTGCACATATTTCTATACTTAGTGGAAATATATGAATGTATATATTTGAAGTGAAGTAAGAAACTCAGATCATTCTCTAGACAATAGCATACTTTAATGTTAAACACTTTCGCAGTGAGGTCAATTTCTTGCTATCTAGAGTACTCTAGACTACGGCATATTTTAAAGTTTAATACTCTTGCGGTGACAATTTCTTGCTATCTAAGGTACATCAAGCACAACTTTTCACATTTCTCAGTCATTCTTATTCTACTGAAGACAAGGAAAGTAGCAAAAGAAGAAGAAAAATCAGAGAACATATACATAGCATAACTGACCAGTCAACATGTTCCTACTGCAAGTTGAATCCAGTAAAATTGCTCAGAGAGATAAAGATGTAGTACTTAACTCGTTTAAACTCCTACGGCCCAAGTTATCATGTACAAAGCTACTCAAGGATTAAGATCTTGAGAATTCAATTATTTATCAAATGGGAACAGTATGACATATTCAGTCCTTGTCAAAGGTTTAGCATATTTCTCATTCAAATATCCAGAATACAAAGCAATTCAAATATCCAGAATACAAAGCAATTTGAAATTCTTGAATTTGCTCCTTGGGCTATAGAGGTAGCTGTCATAAAGGATTATCATTAATGTTAATTATAGTTCCCCATTTTCACATGGTATGGTGACAAGTAATAACCTGTTAGAACAATCAGGCCAACTGATCAAACTTAGAAGGATGTCATTGTTAAAAGTTTGGTTAGGTGTTAAATTTTCAAAGCAAATTTGGAGGGGGGAATGACTTTAACCCATTAAACTCAGGAAATAATTAATCCTGCAAATCTTACTAATAACGCCCCCCCCTGATCTCCTTTATTCTATTTGTGGGAAAATGAACCTAGTCACGAAATGTTATCAATGAAAGAGGATGTATTTGGGAAAAACAAAAAGAAAATATAACTTCAATGTAAAGTAGAGCAAGTAAGATTATTTGGGGGTGCTCAAGGTTAAGTTTCATCGTACTAAGTCATGCATGCATTCCGACTGTGTAGCACTTCATCTTTAGGGCTAAAAATCACCTCATTTACTTTGCCCCAAAATCAAAAAAATTAAGAAGTGTGTTTGAGGACCTACATTTCCCCCAACTCCTTTTGCAGACGAGTTCCATGCTGAGAGAGAATAAGTTCAACACCAGAATCCAAAGACTTGGCAAATCTCCACTTGCCATAGAACCAACCAGCACCTGGAGATAGAAATGTTTGAAAAACTAAGCAATACACTTAGGAAAAGCAACCGAAAATGTTCTCTGTTTTGAAGCAGAAATCAATAGCTCTCCTACTAACTTGAGGCCTAATTAGTTTCTTGAACTAAGTATCGTAAATACAAGATTGGTAGGCCTATCATAAACGGGACATATATAGTGCAAAACAGAGTTTACAAGTTTCCAGAGTTGCAAAAGCCCTTGAAATAAGAACGCCCATCTGTTTTTCTTTACACATGTAAAGGGCTAAAGGCTATTAGGTTGATTCAGGAAATGTCAAACCATTAATCAGAAAGCTAATAACTAACAACTAGTAAAAAAGAGGAAAGAGAAAAATGAAAATGAACCTGGCTAGTCAACCATTGAATTCTTGTTTAGCTTTTACTTCTTGCAATACTTAAGAATTTTTCCATTTTAAAAAGCTAAATATGTGAATAAATTGAGAACTTGACAGGCATCCATCAACTGGTTACTCAGCATTTCAGAATTTACAAAAAACAGACACCAGACAGATAGATATTGTTGGTGGCCAATATGTACGAGTAAAAGACAAGAACACGAGAAAGACAACTCCCTGTCCTCTAGGATAAGGTTGAGTATGCTCTCTGATTTTAAAGGAATTCCTTCTTTGCTGGAAAAGCAAAGGGCTGCCAAAACATTTTAAGAAGACTTGGAACACCATACCAGCGGCTATTTGGTCGTATATATGGATGAAAGGAACAAAAGACGCTTTGAAGATCAGAGAAGCTCAATCTGGACGATCATATCTGACTGCGTTCTTATGATTTCATTTTGGCGTGAAGTGGAAGCATTGAAGATTCAGAATCACCGTTACAGTTGGTAGAAACTATTGTATAGATAGTCACTTAGTCAGGGTTGTCCTCACTTCTGTTTTTGTTTTTGGTTATAATCACAACACTTTTTTAGTCCTGTTTTTCCTGGCATCAGTAATACTTACCTATTCGGAAAACAAGAAAGAATAAGGTTGAGGATGAGGGTGCAATTTGACTTACCAACTGCAAGGTTGATGCGGAATAGGTTATGCAGCCTTCGAGTAACTTCAACAAAAACAAATTGAGATAATAATATTAGGGGCTTTAATGAACAATATATATGGGGGGAGGGAAGACAATCACATAGCTAAGCAATACATAAAAGAAGTGAAAACATTAAAAAGGAAAAGAAGTTTCTTTCCTGAGCAGCAAATATTCTTCACAGAAAATTTAGAAATAGCCCCTAAGATTTGTGAAATTAGTCATCCATGCCCTCTGTTAAAAATCTGATTCTAAAATCACTTCATAGATATACAAATGTACCATATATGTCCTTCATTTGTAACAAAGCTGCAGCTGACATATTATCTAGTTGTCCATTTTAAATTTTCATGTAAGTGAGACGTGAGGAAAATAAGAAAACGGAAAAGTCCATATTTGCCCTAACTTTGCGAAATTAACCATCTATTCACCCATTTTAATATTAGTTAGCTGACATGGAG
This sequence comes from Solanum piurae, assembly GCA_029582685.1. Lineage (NCBI taxonomy): Eukaryota > Viridiplantae > Streptophyta > Magnoliopsida > Solanales > Solanaceae > Solanum > Solanum piurae. The sequence goes on from JAJOOO010017713.1 coordinate 45,359, forward strand.
ACAGCAACTATGCCTCAGTCCCAATTCCCAAATAAGTCAGGGTCGACTTTATGAATCCCCACTTCTTCATTTAAGCTCATTTCATTTCATAAAAAAATAAGTCGAAGATATATGATAGATAATAATAATAATAACAATAATAGAAGTTCTCTAACAAGTCTAATACCTATTCTCAACTAGTAGATACCACCTATTTGAATCTTTTCTTTCATTGTGTCATATCTTTAGCTAAGTCTTCATTGATACCAAGAATTTGTAGATCTTTCGAGACAACTTTCCTCCATGTGATTTTAGGTCTTACCCATCCCTTTTTAACACCTTCACTTACATCGCCTCACACCTACGGACCAATGCATCTGTATGTCGACGCACGCAAGACATGTTCAAACCATCTCAAGCGACCTTCTCACATTTTATCCTCAATGTGTGGTACTTGCACCTTCTGACAAAAGTGGTCATTTTTAATCTTAACTAATCTTGCATGACCACATATCTATCTTAATATTTGCATCTCTACAACACTCATCTTGGACCTTAGCAGCCCAACATTCACTATCATATAATGTTGTTGGTCTTATAGTTGTCCTATAGAACTTAACTTTCACTTTGATAGGCACCCTTCTATCACATTAAACCACGGTAGCACTTCTCCATTTCAAACATCTAGTTTTAATCCTATGAGTAACATCTTCATCTATCAATTCATTCTCTTGATAACAGCGAATGAATTGATATCAGACTCGAGAGTTGATTCTATCACATTAACCCACACTTGCAATGGATGAGGAGCTCTAATGTGGAGCCCGACTTGAGAGTTTTCACAACCATTCTATCTGGTTGCGGTCAAACTGGAAACTTAGCCATTGGGAAAGTGATTCATGAGTTGATATCAGAGAATAATATCATTGCTGATTCTCGTCTGCAAAGTTCTCTTATCAGCATGAATGCAGGTTGTGGCTGCATGGATTTGGCTCGGAATTTGTATGACAAACTGTCACAAAGGAATTTGGTGGTATCAACTGTGATGATTTCAGGGTATTCAAAGGCAGGGCAAGTTAAAGCTGCACGCTCTATTTTTGATCAAATAACAAATAAGGACTTGGTTTGTTGGAGTGCAATGATATCTGGCTTTGCAGAGAGTGACCAACCACAAGAAGCTCTGAAGTTACTTGACGAAATGCAGGCATCTGGAGTGAAGCCTGACCAAGTAACTATGTTAAGTGTTGTCTCAGCCTGTGCTAATCTCGGCGCATTAGATCAAGCAAAAAGAATCCATATGATTGTTGATAAGTACAGATTTCAAGAAGCTTTGCCTGTAAATAATGCCCTAGTTGGTATGTATGCCAAATGTGGGTATCTAGACGGAGCAAGAGGAGTTTTTGGTCGAATGCGAAGGAAAAACGTTATTTCGTGGACTAGTATTATTAGCGCACATGCCATTCATGGAGAGGATGATCAGGCCTTGATGCTTTTTCGTCAAATGAAAGAGCCCAATTGGATTACGTTTGTGGCTGTTCTATACGCTTGTAGTAATGCTGGACTAGTTGAGGAGGGACAACAGATCTTCTCATCAATGATGAATGAGTACAACATCACACCTAAACTTGAACACTATGGTTGTATGGTGGACCCTTATGGCCGAGCAAATCGTCTCAGAGAAGCCCTTGAGCTGGTAGAGACTATGCCTATGGCATCAAATGTTGTCATTTGGGGTTCACTAATGGCTGCTTGTCGGATCCATGGTGAGTATGAACTAGGAGAATTTGCTGCTAAAAGGCTCCTCGAGTTAGATCCTGAACATGATGGAGCCTATGTCTTCTTATCAAACTTTTATGCTAAAGGAAAAAGATGGGAAAATGTTGGGGAGGTGAGACAACTTAAGAAACACATAGGTATACTGAAGGAACGGGGACACAGTAAGATTGAAATGGACCATGAGATACACGAATTTTTAACAGCTGATAAGAGTCATAAACATGCTGATGACATCTATGCAAAGCTAGATGAGGTAGTTTGCAAGTTGATGCAGGTCGGTTATGCTATAAACACCAGTGTTGTTTTAATTGATGTTGATGAAGACAAGAAGAAGGATGTAGTTCTTTTGCACAGCGAGAAGCTGGCTCTTTGTTACGGATTACTGAAAAGTAATAGGGGATCATCAATCCATATAATTAAGAACTTAAGGATCTGTGAGGATTGCCATAACTTTATGAAGTTGGCATCTAAGGTGTTTGAGAGAGAAATTGTTGTAAGAGATAGAACAAGATTTCACCATTACAGAGGTGGCTCTTGTTCTTGTAAAGACTACTGGTGACAGCAATTTGTGAAATAGAATCAACCGTATGTTACATTGTCTCATATGTCCTCGTTTCTATTTAGCATTCAATTTCATCGATTAAGTTCAGGCAGAACATTCTGGCTACATGGATATAATATTTACAGTTGAAACGTAATAGAACAGCATAGTACCAAAAGATGCTAATATTGAATTCTTAACGTTCACAGAAGAACAAACATATAGAGCTTAAACCGCGAGCTCTCATGAGGGATGAGAATGCTTTCTCATAAGTTCTATTTAGGTTGGAATCTGGAGCCTCTCCATTGTGCACTCTCCATTAAACCACGGTAGCACTTCTCCATTTCAAACATCTAGTTTTAATCCTATGAGTAACATTTTCATCTATCAATTCATTCTCTTGATAACAGCAAGCCTAGATATCTAGATTGTTTGCATTTTGGCACCGCAATCTCATCTAATCTCACCTTAACTTCTTTGTTCTCATGCTGACTAAACTTGCAATACATGTATTCAATCTTACTACTACATATCCTAAAACCCTTACTTTCTAAAGTGCCTTTCTACAGTTCAAACGTTTGATTGATACCCTTGCTAATTTCATCAATTAACACAATATCATCGACAAATAACATACATCATAGGACCTCATCTTGTATTGTGTTGGTTAGCTCGTCCATAAGTACCATAACTAGGGTAAACGAGTAGGAGAGCTCAATGCCAATCCCTGGTCTAAGCCTATTGTTAAGGGAAACTCCTCTGTATCACCTAATACTAATTTCACGCTAGTGACATCTTATTCATTCATTTCATTTACGACATTTATATATTTAATATGAAGTCCTATGAATTGAAAAATGTGGTAAACCCCCATTTTTATAAATTGAATATCATCAAAATGAACTCATTTCCTCCTTGCAACCAGTACTGCAACCATCCTCTAGCTTTCTGTCGCCACTACAACTACTCCAGCGACCAGCCACCTCCCTCAAATTCATCTTCCCTCTTCCTCCATTTTCCGGTAGACCAGTACTTCCAGCATCATCTACCTTTACGTTGCCACAACAACTACTCCAGTCACTATCTCAAACTTGTCTTCCCTCTTCCTCCATTTTCAGGCAGAAAGACATTACTTCTAGAAAACATGAACAAATTCATTCTCAACCTCAAAGTTTGAACACAACCCAAGTGAAGGCTCTACAATCTCATTACAATGTCAAGGTTAACCTTTTTCTTGTTTGGGATCTTCTTGGACTAATCATCATTGCTGAGATAAGCCACGTAAATTTATAAACAAGAGAAGACGGAAATAAAGTCCAAAATCTTAACAGGTAGTTTCATACTTTCATAACCATCATCATTGTGTTTCGGTTCTTGAATTGATTTTGATAAAACTAAAGATTTTGGCCCATTTAATTACTTCATTCTCTTCTGAAGTGAGAAAAGAACACCATATATATCTAAAAATATAAAAATTGACCAATATTAAGGAAGAATTATCCAATGATACAAACAAATTTGACAAGTATACGTAGGAATTGTACCTAACCAAGTGGCAAGGGAAGCACCAATTGCACCAATGCCAAAATCTCTTACAGCAGATTGCTTCCATGAATTTAGTAGTTTACTTTCTTCAGTTGTCAAATTAACCTATGAATTTTAATAAGCATATTACATCTTCAAAAGGATACTGAAATTTACAACAAAAATTTGAGTTAATGATAAAAACACACATAAATATCCCCTTTTTCATGTTTCATACTTAAACTACCAGGTGTGCGAGTTTTCTAGTTGAAGTACCACCAACTATTTATCAAAAGGCACCTCAATTATCAATTGTTCATATTCCATATATGAAACTTACACAACTATAGTTCAGTATAAAGCTCAAAAAAATCAATTCTTTGGTAGTGTATTTGATCATTCACCTAAATTTTTGAATACAAAGATAACATAGAATAAATGAAATCATCTAATTGATTAGAAAAAAAGAAGAAGAGAAAATTGGGTACCCATTTCAATAAGAAACATTTGGGGTCAGAAAAAATCAAACCTTTCTGGAGATGAGAAGTTCATTCAATTCAATGAGCGAGTCTGCCATTGTTGCGCCTAATTTCAGGGTCTAATCCGATCAAAGGTGGGTATAATGGTTCTTATGATATCCTAGCGTAATGGGGGATCCGGATACAGATCGGGTCAATAAGTACAACTCTTTCGTACCATAAAAATCATTTTAAAATGACATAATACATAAATATATATTATTATTTTTAATTTAGTCCGAACGTCAATTTTGGGTGTGCATAAATAGACCTTAAATTTGTATAAAATTGAATGTGTTCTGCTCGACTCAATTGTCAATTGTCTCATAGAAAATTTATATTTACTTAGTCAACTTATTTTGCAAAATATTTTTCATTGATACCTACTCGATAATCGACCTGAATGACCTTTTTAAAGCCAATATCATAGCTTCAATTCTAGGTGTGCATAAGTAGATCTTAAATTTGTATATAGTTGAATATATTAATATATATGTTCTGCTAGACTCAATTGTCAATAATCTCCTAGAACACATATATTTACTTAATCAACTTATTTTGAAAATATTTTTTCAATGATACCTAATCGATAACGGACATGAATGATTTTTTTAGAGCCAATATCATCATTTATGGTTGGGACAGTTTTGTCGGGTTCTTTTGCATTCATATCAACATGAACATAAGAGGAAAGATTAATAGTTCATGCTTCAAATGAGTCTTGCATCGACTATCCAATGGATCATGGACTAAATGACCACAATCCGAAAAAAACTATATCTAGGAGATTGTTGTTTTCGAATTCTATTCCTAAAGTCACGTTTTTTCGTTTTGGGATTGAAGTATAGTACTTTTGAGTTGTTCTTTATCCAAAGTTCTTTTTCTGAGTATTTCTTAAATTGAAAAGATATTTAATTCTATAAAAAATATATTTTATGTCGTTACAGATAATATTTGACACATCCAACAACAATATACTCATTATATTTCTTCACAACTAAAATCTAGAAAAGTATAAATATACGCGAGAAAATGGTCTAAAACCCCCCCTCAACCTATACCCGAAATCCCAACTACACACTCCAACTTTACGGATGTCCTATTACCCACCTGAACTTTATATTTCTCTATTTTCTACACACCTAAGTGTTGACCTGTCATGGGAGGTGTTCTCACCTCCTCTAGGCGCGTTAAAAGGTTAATTTTGACGAAAAATTCCTCCTTCTCCAACGGTCATCTTCCCCACCTTTAAGTATACCATTATTTCTTCTTCCCCATCATTAACCCTTGTTCCTTTTATAAAAAAAATCATTGTTTCCTCTCAAAATTAAGTAGGGTTTAGTTGTTAATGTTTATTTCTACTTCAAATCTTGAATTTAGGGTTTGTAATCTGCTCTAATTTCTTATTTAGGTCTCTAATTTGAATTTTGAATTTTCTCAAAATTCATCAAAAATGGCAAATGAAAACTTGAATAAGCTTTGTATGGATGAATCAGACCCAATGCTCAACGCTGTAGTGAGATGCAAACATGAAATTTTGCTGAATTTGCAAACTTCTTGGTCGAAATTAAATCCGGGAAGAAGATTTTGGTCTTGTCCATGCTATGGTGTATGTGTTTTTTCTTGTATTCTTGCTACACTTTATTTTGAACGATGCTAATGTACTATTTTGGATCATTTTCAGTCTAAAAATTG